>VMDO01002954.1:16788-94095 GCA_007922755.1 Pedetes capensis | reverse complement strand
CTCAATATAAAAAATAGGTAACCCATTTAAAAATGGTCAAAGAATCTAAATAGGCCTTTCTACAAAGAATATTAAAAATGACCAATAAATACATTAAAAGATGCACAACATCATTAATGATTAGGGAAATGCAAATCAAAACCACAGTGAGATCCACTGGGATGACTATTCCTAAAATGGAAAATAACAATTGTTAAAAATATGGAGACATTGGAACCCTCATAAAATACTAGAAGGACTGCAAAATATTGAAGCCATGGGGGAAAACATTATGGTAGTTTCTCAAAATATTAAACATAGTGTTACCATAGGACCCAGCAATTCTACTCTTTAGTAAACAGCCAAGAGAAATAAAAATATATGTCCATGCAAAAACTTGTACATGAATGTTCATATTAGTTTACTGATAATAGGCAAAAATGAAAGCAACTCAAATGTCTATCAACTGATGAGGGAATAAATAAAATGTGGTATATTCTTACAATAGAATATGATTCATCAATAAAAGATAAAGAAGCTGGCCATGGCGGTGCATATCAGTAATCCCAACACTCAGGAATCTGAGGCAGAAGGATCACCAGTTTGAGGCCAGCCTGGATTACACAGTGAGACTCTATCTCAAAAAACGGAGAGAGAGATGGAAAGAAGGAGGGCTGGGAGGTGGGGGGAACCCAGCATAGATGAATCTTAAAATCATTATGCTAAGTCAAAAAAAAAAAAAGTCAAAAAGACCATCTATTGTATGATTTCACTTCTGTGAAGTGTCCAGGATAGGCAAATCCACAGAAAAAGAGTAGATTAGTGGTTGTCTGGGACTGGGAGAGTTAAGGGAAGTAGGGAGTGCTTACTAATGAATATGGGGTTTCTTTTTAGGGTGATGAGAATATTTTAAAATTGATTGTAGTCATGGTTTCATATTTGTGAATATACTAAAATCCAATGAACTGTATATTTTAAAGTTATGGTATGTGAATTATATATCACTAAAGCTGTAATTAAAAATCATTGGAGGAATTCCAAACCTTGACATCTGGCAGAGGAAATATTTGGGAGGAAAAATGATGAGAAATCTTTCTAGGTCTCAGAAAATCTTCTCAAACAGTCAGCCAACTCTTTTGCCTCTTGGCAAAATGTGTTGCAGAAACACAAGGTTCTGAATGCAACAAGGAGCCTCAAAGTAAGTGAGAGCAGAAAGAAAAATATTAACAGCATTAAAATACTAATCTTTTCCCCAATAATCATTATTAGTAATTTTTAGTGTACAATTTAATAGGTCTCATTACGACATTTCCATACATGCCTTTCATTGCAAATTGCTCATGTTCACCTCCCCCATTACCCTCACGTTCCCCATCCCTCCTCTCCCACCTCACTCCACCCTTCCACTTGCATGTCTTGTATATATGTCTGTCTGTCTGTCTTTCTATCTACCTATCTATCTATATCCTGATTTTGCCTTAAGAACAAAATATGTGATATTTCCTTTCCTTTCTCCCATTACCCTTTCTTCTTGCCCTTTCCTCCTTTTCTTTCATCCTTATCTTTCCTTCCATCGCCTCGTCTGCTTTGATGACCTATACGTTTTAATACTGGATATATATTGAGGTCTGTCACCCACATATAAGAAAAAACATATCTTTCTGGGTCTGGCATATTTTGCTTAAAATGATGATCTCTAGCTCCATCTATTTTTCAGAAAAATTCCATAATTTCCTCTTTCTTCATGGCTGAATAAAACTCCATAGTGTATATACACCATAATTTCCTTATCTGCTAGTCTGTTGATTCCATATCTTGGCTATCGTGGTTAATGCCTCAGTAAACATGGGTAAGCAGGTATCTCTGTGGTATATTGACTTGTATTCCTTTGGGAGTGGTACAGCTGGGTCAAATGGTAGTTCTGTTTTTAGTTTCTTGAGGAGCCCCCAAACTGATTTCTGTAGTGGCTGTACCAGTCTGCATTCCCACCAGCAGTGTACTAAAGTTCCTTTCTCCCCACATCCTTGCCAGCATTCGTTGATGTTTGTTTTGTTGATGCCAGCCATTCTGACTGGTCTCAGAAGGTATCTCAATGAAGCACTGACTTGCTTTTCCCTGATGGTTAATGATATTCAACATTTTTTCATATGATTGTTATCTATTTGCATTCCTTTTGAGAAGTCTCTGGTTCTTTTGCCCATTTTTTAATTGGATACTATGCTGTTTTGGTGTTTTGTTTTTTCAGCTCTTTATATATTTGAGGTATTAATCCCCTGATGTTTATCTGACAAAGATTTTCTCCCATTCTGTAGGGTATTTCTTCACTCTGATAGTTATGTCCTTTGCTGGGCAAAAGCTTTTCAATTTCATGCAGTCTCATTTGTCAGTTCTTGCTATTGTTTCCTGTGCTTTGGGTGTCCTATTCAGAAAGTCCTTGCCTATGTCTATGACTTGAAGTGTTTTTCCTGTGTTTTTTTCTAGATGTTTCAGAGTTTCATGTTTTACTATAAGGTCTTTGATCTATTTTGAACTGATTTTTGTACAAGGTGAGAGAGAAGGATCTGGTTTCAGTCTTCTACATGAGGATATCCAGTTCTCCTAGCTCCATTTGTTGAGGAGGGTGTCTTTTCTCCAACTTATATTTTTGGCATCTTTGTCGAATATTACGTGACTGTGGCTGCATGGGTTTATTTCTGGATCCTCTGTTGTGTTCCATTGGTCTACATGTCTGTTTTTGTGCCAGTGCCATGCCTCTTTTGCTACTATGGCTTTGTAGTATGGTTTGAAATCAGGAATTGTGATGTCCCCTCCTTTGCCTCATTATTCTTTCTGCTCAGGATTGATTTAGTGATTTGGGGTCTTTTGTGCTTTTATATGAATTTTAGAATTATTTTCTCTATTTCTGTGAAGAATGTCATTGGGGATTTTGGTGGGAATTTCATTAAATCTGTAGATTGCTTGCAATAGTGTAGCCATTTTCACAATATTAATTCTTCTAATCCATGAATATAGGAGATCTTTCCACCTTCTGGTGTCTTCTTCAATTTTTTTTTCCTTAATATTTTAAAGTTTTCATTATAGATGTCTTTCACCTCCTTGGTTAGGTTTATTCCCAAATATTTTATTTTGTTTTGAAGCTATTGTGAATGGGATTGCTTTCCGGGTTTTTCTCTGCCTGATCATTACTAGTATTTAGAAAAACTACTGATTTATGTATATTGACAAGACAAGAGAAAGAAATAAAAGGGATACAAATAGGAAAAGAAATCAAAATATCCCTATTTGAAGACTATATGATCTTATACTTAAAAACCCTAAAGACTCCACCAGAAAACTCTTAAGGCTGATAAACACTTTCAATAAATTATTGTTATTGTTGTTAGGTGCCATCAAGTTAGGTCTGACTCATAGCTACCCTATGTACAACATAATGAAACACTCCCTGACACTGTGCCATGCTTGGCACTATTGTCAGTGCTTTTCCGCTATTCATAGGGTTTTCAATGGCAGATTGTTTTGGGAGTGGATTGCCAGGTCCTTCTCCCTAGCCTGTAGCACCTGCTATGCCCAGGTGGTCTCCCATCCAAGGACTAACCAGGCTGACCCTGTTTAGCTTTGGAGATCAGGAGGAATTGGATGCCAGGGTGCTATGGCTGCAGACTTCAATAAAGTTGTTGTTGTTAGGTGCCCTCAAGTCAGTGTCTGACTCATAGGGACCCTATGTACAAAAGGTGAACCAGTATTGATAGTGCTTCTCTGCTATTCTGAGGTTTTCAGTGGCTAATTTTTTGGGGGGAGGGCGTGGAGAGTGGGTTGCCAGGTCCTTTTCCCAAATCTATAGCACCTAGTGTTCCCAGGCAGTCTCCCATCCAAGTTCTAACCAGGCCTGGCCCTGCTTAGCTTTCAAGATCTGACAGGATTGGATGCCACAGTGCTATGGCTGCAGGCACCTATATTAGTAATCACTTTAAATGTGAATAGTCTTAAACTTATCAATTAAAAAACAGACCTTTCTCAAAATCAAAATTCCTAAAAAGTGGGGAGAGTGTGGCTCAGTGGTAAAGCACTTGCCTAGCATGTACAAGTCCCTGGATTCAATCCCAAACACTAAACAGAAACACACACACACACACACACACACCATGAAGCAAACAAAAGAAAAATAATAATAAAAATTAGAGACAAAACCAATGAAATTAAATACAACAATAGAGAAAATCAACAAAACCAAAAAAAATTTTTTTTTAAAGATCAATATTTGCTTTTAAAATTTTTTCTTTTTAGGCTCCCTTGCCTCCGTATCAAAGGATAGTTTACATACCATAAATTTACCCATTGTAAGTGTACTTAGTACTTCCAGTGAATATGGTATGTGGTGGAAATATTCTATAATATGCAAAGTCTAATCAGTAGTACTAGCCACATCAACTGTTCAACACCCAAAATGTGCCTGATTTAACCTAGAAAATACATTTTTTACTTTGTATATTCTTCATTGCATTATCTTTATTTTTCATGTTTATGTAACATAAAATTTACTGTTTTAGCCATTTAAAGTGTGCATTTCATTGCCATTTATTATATTTAGAATGTTGTGTAAGGACCATCTATCCAGTTCCAAAACATTTTCATCACCCTAACAGAAAACCCTGCACCCAACAAGCAGTCACTCCTATTCTCTTTTTCCAGCCACTAGCAACCATGAATCCTCTTTGTGTCTCTTTGGATTTTCCTATCCTGGATATCTCTTATAAATTGAGTTATACAGTATGTGACCTTTTGTGCCTGGCTTCTAAAAGTGTAATATTTTCAGGGTTAATCCCTGCTGTGGCACATGCCGGTTGGTATTCAATAATTTTATGGCCAAAATAGTATTCCATTTTATGACTATACCACTTTTTTATCTATTGATCAGTTGATGGACATGTGGACATGCCCACTTTTGGGTTATTATAAATAGTGCTGCTATAAACATTCATATAACAACATAAGCATTCATGAACAACTTTTGTTTGAATGCCTGTTTTCAATTCTGTTGAATATATATATGTAGGAGTAGAATGGCTAGATCATAAATAATGCTATGTTTAACTTTTGAGAAACCACCCAAAGATTTTTCTCAGTGTACCAGTTTACATTCCTGTCAGCAATGTATAGGGTTCCAATTTCTCCACATTCTTGCCAACACTTACTTTCCTTTAAAAAAAAATTATAGCCAACCTTGTGGGTATGAAGTAGTTCTTATTTATAGTTCTGATTTGCATTTTCCTAATACCTAATCATGTTAAGTACCTTTCATGTGCTTTCTGATCATTTGTATATCTACTACAAAGAAGCCTGCAGCGGTAGCCCTGTGGCATCCGATCCTGTCAGATCTTGGAAGCTAAGCAGGGTCAGGCCTGGTTAGTACCTGGATGGGAGACTGCCTGGGAACACCAGAAGCTGTAGGCTTGGGAGAAGGACCTGGCAACCCCCTCCCCAAAAAAATCAATCTGCCATTGAAAACCCTATGAATAGCAGAGAAGCACTGACAATAGTGTTTCCCCTGTTGTACAGAGGGTCACTATGAGTCGGATACCGACTTGACGGCACCTAACAACAACAACAACTACAAAGAAATGTCTGTCTGGTCCTTTTTCCCGTTTGGGTTTGGACTATGTCTTTTTATGGGCTGGGATTTAGCTCAGTGGGTAGAGCGCTGCGCTGCAGTCTCTGAGGCCCTGAGTTCAATTCCCAGCACCGCAAAAATGGGAGAAGGGCCTGGAAATCCACTCCTAAGGCAATCCCGAAGCACTCAGCCATTGAAAACCCTATGAGGGGCGCTATGAGTCGGATACCGCCTCAACAGCACCTAACAACAACAACAACAATGTCTTTTTATAGTTGTAAGAGTACTTTATATAGTTTAGGTGGTGGTTGTTGTTGTTAGGTGCCATCGAGCCGGTATCTGACTCATAGCGACCCTCTGTACAATAGGGGAAACACTATTGTCAGTGCTTCTCTGCTGTTCATAGGGTTCTCAATGGCAGTTTGAGTTTTGGGAGGGGGTTGCCAGGTCCTTCGCCCAAGCCTACAGCTTCTGGTGTTCCCAGGCGGTTTCCTATCAAGGTACTAACCAGACCCGACCCTGCTTAGCTTCCAAGATCTGACGGGATCGGATGCCACAGGGCTACAGCTGCAGGCATAGTTTAGGTACTAGACTCTTATCAATATATAATTTGCAAATATTTTCTCTGATTCTATTGGTTGTCTTTTCATTCTTGACAATCTCCTTTGAAGCACATAGTTTTTAATTTTGAGGATGCCCAATTTATCTGTTTTTTTTCTCTTGTGCTTGTGCTTTTGGTGTCATATGTTGTTGTTGTTGTTGTTGTTGCTGTTGTTGTTGTTGTTCCTAGGTGTCATTGAGTTGGATCCAACTCACAGCGATCCTGTGTACAACAGAATGAGACACTCCCCGATTCTGTCGGGCATATGATCTTATTTATGTTTATGCTCATTGTTTTAGACACAGTTTCAATCCATTTAGTTGAGGGTTTTCCTACGTTTTGTTGACTTGCCACTCTCCTAAACATGATGTCCTTCTCCAGGGATTGGTCCCTCCTTACTACATGTCCAAAATACATCAGACATAGTCTAAACATCATTGTTTCCAAGGAGCATTTTGGCTGTACTTCATGTAGGACAGATCCGTAGGTTCTTTTGGTAGTCCGTGGTATATTCAGTATTCATCTCCAGCACTATAATTCACAAGCATCAGTTCTTCTTCTTTTCCCTTATTCAGTGTCCCATCTTTCACAACTATATGATGTGACTGAAAATACCATGGCATGAGTCAGGCACACCTTCATCTTCAATGTGACATCTTTACTTTTCAGAACTTTAAAGAGGTCTTTTGCAACAGCTTTTCCCAATACAGTGCGTCTTTTTATTTCTTAACTGCTGCTTCCATGAGTGTTGATTGTAGGACCAAATAAAGCAAAATCTTGGACCACTTCAATCTTTTCTCCATTTATCATGAGGTTGCTTACTGACCCAGTTGTAAGGATTTTTATTTTGTAGATGTTGAATCCCAATCTGTACTGAAGGCTGTATCCTTTGCTCTTTGTCAGTAAATATTTCAAATTGTCTTTACTTTCAGCAAGTAGAGTTATATCATCTGCATGACACAGGTTAATGAGTCTTCCTCCAATCATGATGCCACATTGTTCTTCATAAAGTCCAGCATCTCAGATTATTTGCTCAGCATAGAGATTGAAAAGGAAGGATACAGACCTGATGCACACCTTTCTCAACATTAAACCAGGCTATTTCCTTGTTCTGTTCAAACGACTGCCTCCTTGTCCATGTATAGATTCCTCATGAGTACAAATTAAGTCCTCTGGTATTCCCATTCTTTGCAATGTTATCCACAATTTGTTATGATCCATACAGTCAAATGCCTTTGCATGGTCAATAAAACATAGATAGACATCTTTTTGGTATTTTCTGCTTTCAGCTAATATCCATCTGACATCAGCAATGATATCCCTGGTTCCACACCCTCTTCTGAATCCATCTTGATTTTCTAGCAATTCCTGTCTATACAGTGCTGGAGTCACTTTTGAGTGATATTTAGCAAAATTTTGCTTCTGTGTGATATTAATGAAATTATTAGATAGTTTCCACATTTATTTGGATCCCCTTTCTTGGGAATAGGCACAAATATAGATCTCTTTCAGTCAATTGGTGAGGTAGCTGTTTTCCAAATCTCTTGGCATAAAAAATGAGCACCTCCAGTACTGCATTTGTTTGTTGAACCATTTCTGTTGGTATTCCATCTATTCCTGGAGCCTTGTGTTTTGCCAGTTCCTTCAAGATAGCTTCCACTTCTTCCTTCAGTACCATTGGTTCCTGATCATATGCAACCTCTTGGAATGTTTGGTCATGCACCAATTCCTTTTGGTATAATGACTGTATATATTATTCTATCACTGACAGTTTTGTACTTCAGGACAGATCTTGAGACGTATTTTTTGACGATGAATGCAACCCCATTTCTCTTTAATTTGCCATTCCCAGCATAGTAGACCATAGATTATCTGATTCAAAATGGCCCATGCCAGTCCATTCTGGCTCACTGATGCCTAGAATGTCAACGTTTTTGTGTTCCATTATCCTTTTGATGATTTCTAATTTTCCTAGATTGATACTATGTACACTCCATGTTCCAATTACTAATGGATGTTTATAGTTGTTCCTCCTCATTTTGAATCATACCACATCAACAGATGGAGGTCCCTGGAGCTATACTCGATTTATGTCATTTGTTGTTTTGTTGTTAGGTGCCGTCCAGTTAGTATCTGACTCATAGCGACCCTTATAGAGTTTTCAATGGCTGACTGTTTCGGGATTGCCTTGGGAGTGGATTGCCAGGCCCTTCTCCCATTTTTGTGGTGCTGGGAATTGAACTCGGGTCCTCAGAGACTGCAGTGCGGCGCTCTACCAACTGAGCTAAATCCCAGCCCTTATGTCATTTAAGTAGACTCTATTTTGAGGAGGCAGCTCTTTCCCAGTCGTCTTTTGAGTGTCTTCCAACCTGTGGGTCTCATTTTCCAGCATTATCTCTGACAGTGTTTCTCTGCTATTTATGGGGTTTTTCAATGGCTAATTGTTTGGGGAATGGGCTGCCTGCTCCCTAATCTGTCTTAGTCTGGAAGCTCAGCTGAAATTTGTCCACCATGGGTGACCCTGCTGGTATCTGTAATGCCAACAGCATAGCTTTTAGCATCACAGCAACGTGCATGACCCCACAGTATGGCAAACTGACAGACATGTGGGGGTTGGTGTCATATTTAAACTCAATTGCCAAATCTGAGGTCATGAAGGTTTATGCCTATGTTTTCCTCTGTTTTATAGTTTTAGCTCTTATATGTACGTTTTTAATCCCTTTTGTGTTCATTTTTGTCTATGATGTGAAGAGCTCAATATCATTCTTTTACATGTGGCTATCCATTTGTCCCAGCACCATTTTTTGTAGATACTGTGCTTTCTCCACTAAATGATATTGGTACCTTTATTGAAAATTAATTGACCATATACTTATTGGCTTATTTCTGGATGATAATGATGATGATAATGACTACTCAATTATATATGTATATTCTTATGCCAAGTACCATACTGTTTTGATTACTGTAACTTTATAGTAATATAGTTTTAATAAATTTAAATTTAAATAGCTACATGTGGCTAGTGGTTATCATATTGGACAGCACAAAATTGGATGGATTTGTTTAAGTCACACGTTTGTGCAAATATCACCACAATCTAGTTTTGAAACTTTTCCATCATGGGGTCCTTTTTAATACTGAATTTCTGTTCAGTATTCCTTCCACTCTCATGGTTTTTCAATTTGCTAAAATTAGGTTTTAATCATTATCCAGACTTTATGTATAACTTTAAAATTCTTATCAGAACTCATAGTATTTTGTATTAATTTGTTGGCTGGTTTTCCTTTGGACTGTTAATTGAAACCAGGACAAACAGAAAATGAGAATTTTTGCTTGGAAAGGAGGGTCAAGTGGAAAGAGAGAAAATTTAGAAGTACAGGGGATATCCTAGGAAAGGTGACAGAAAAGACATCAGGAGCCCAATGGACACAATTATGCCTACTTTTCCAAGGTCAGGTTTAGAAAGGGGCAGGTTATTAATGCCAAACCTCTCTGAACCAGAGCTCTTTTGGTACATGAGCAATCTTTTGAGGACCAGGCCTGTGATCCCAGCATTTGGAAGGTGAAGATAGGAAGACTATGATTTGGAAGCCAGCTTGGGTTGCATAGTGAGACCATGACTCAGAAGTCCAAGAAAAAAGTTCAATATTTTAGATTTCTTTTGCTTCTCCTGCTCCCTTCTAAGATGACAAGTGAGTGTACAAAGCCAGGGCATAACTCACAATAGCACAAGGGAGGGAAGCTTTACAGTTATCCATGTGGTATCCTTTGGCTCCTTACTGGTCTTGGTCATAGAGTGAATGGACTAGACATATTCCTGGGATAGAGATGGCAGAGGGAAGACTAGCTCTGTCTATCATGGTTAATATGTTGGCACCCATAACTGGAGCCCCAGGTCCCAATCATGTGTTCTTGATCCAAATATCCCTACCACTAGGAGTCTCTTTGTTTCCCATTCTTCTCCATTCTATTAAAGCTCCTAGCCTTTCCTTTTCCCCACACCTCCAAATGCTGACAGTGAGGTTCTCTTGGACCTTTACTCTAGGACAGCAAAGTTTGGGTAAAGGCATCTTTTGCATTATTGGAGAAATGCTATGTTATGGGTTCTTCAGCCTTTGTCATTGATGTATAAAGTAATTTAGAAAGCCCTTGTTTCTTTAGATGACACCAGTCTTTTACCATAATTTTCTTGCTGAAAGGGGAAAAAGCTGAGTGATGACTTTTAAAAACAAACAAAAAAAAAAAAAGGAAAAAAGGAAAAAAGAGAAGAGGAAAAAGAAAAAAAAGAAAAGGAAAAGGAAAACGGAAAGAACGGGTGTCTAATTTCTGGAAGCTCTAAAAACCCAGTGCTGCAGAGGGTAGCAAATCCCATGGAAGTAGGATTAGGAGGATACAGAAATATATCTGACAGTATTTTGTTTTCTTTATCTATAAATGTTGGTGGGGTAAAGAGTAGTAAGACTTTTGGTATATCCATTATACAACTATTACATTGCTTTTCTTTACACATTCATTAACTTACATATTTTACAGTACCATATTTCCCATGTATTCATATAGTTGTACCATATATTTTGAGATTTTCCTCTCCCCTTTTTCCCTCTCCTTTATATCCTCTCCCTCTCCCCCTTCTCCAGTCTCCACTGCTACCCACTGATCTGCAATCCTCTTCTTTCAATTTTACTTATATTTTCCCTTCTTAGATATGATGAATATTCATTTTTATATATCTACATACATACATTTTTTTCTTGCTTTAAATTAGATTTAGTTCCCACATATGAGTGAGAACATATGGTATTTCTCTTTTGGGGACTGGTTTAGATCACGTAAGATGATGTTCTCCAGTTCCATCCATTTTGCTGCAAATGACATTATTTCATTCTTCTTTATTTCTAAGTAATATTCCATTGTGTATATATACCACAATTTTTCAATCCACTCTTCTGTTGATGGACATCTTGGTTGAATCCATACCCTTGCAATTGTGAAGAGTGTTTCAAATTAAATATGAAAGTGCAGGTGTTGCTGTGGTATGATGACATATCTTCCTTTGAGTGTATTCCCAGGAGTGGTATAATTAGGTAATATGGAAGTTCTATTCTTAGTTTTCTAATGTACCTCCACATTGATTTCCAAGGTAGCTGAACTAATTTACAGTCTCACCAGCCATGTAAAAGGGTTCCTTTTTCTCTGCATCCTCATTGATATTATTTGTTATTATTTATTTTATTAATTTTGGCCATTTTTACTGGAGTGAGATGACAGTATTTTTTTAATCCTCTCTTTTACACTCTTTCCTCCCAACATACTCCATAAATGAAGGGCCACGTGCACCTGTTTAGTGTTGCACCCCAGCTCCTATAACAGTGCCTGGAGCAGGGGGATCATTCATGTTTCCTGTGTAGGTGGATGGTTGGAGTACCACTTATCCTGTATTAGTTCACAGTGACTGGGAAGATCGTTATTCTGCTACTAAAAAATTATAAAATCATCCAGGTGTAGTGGCTCCCACTTGAATTCCCGGTGACTTGAGAAGCAGAGGCAGGAGGATTGCAACTTCGAGGCCAGAAGGCCTTCATAACTTAGCAAGACTCTGTCTCAAGATAAAAATAAAAAAGGAGTTAGGGGTATAGTATGTGCAAGGCCCTGAGTTCAATACTAGTACCACAAAAAAGTTAATTAATGAATAAGTAAATATAAAACCAGGCAGGTATGAGTTTCCTACCGCCTCTGTTTTATGTTTGCTTATGCCACTATTTTCCAGAGTCCAGAATTAACTGTTTCATCTGGTGATTAATCAATGTTGTGTAAGGGAAATACAAATAATTCTTCAATCTCTGCCCTCTCTAAGGGGAGCTGCTGCACAGATAATTCAAAATTTCAGATACATTTGTACCTGATACGCATATTTTTGTCAAGTTGAGGAATTTCTAGCCCTAAGGTTAATATTAACCAGTTGCCCTTGGTCTTCAAATTACATGCTTTTATGACTCTCGCTGTTGCCTAGAGAAAAATTTCCCCCTACTGAATTGCTATGAGTATCTTACAAGTTTCTGAATCTGAAAATAATATGAATTTATTATAGAAAACTTGAAAATTGCTGTGATGAGAATTTTTGTTTTTGGTGAGTGGGATAATGGATGTATGCATATTTGGAGAAGTAAATTGTTCTCCATTAACAAAAGGAGAGTGGGCCAGGGATGTGGCTGGTGGTCAAGCACTTGCCCAGCATGAAGCTCTGTCCTAACACTCCAAAAAAAAAAAAAAAAAAAAAAAGAAGAGAACAGGGCAAGGGTGGTGGTCTCTATAATCCCAAAACTCTGGGGACTGAGGCAGGAGGATTGACACAAGTTCAAAGGCAGCCTGGTCTACATAGCGAGCTTTAGTCTACCTTGGACTATATAATAAGATCTTGTTTAAAAATATGTTAATTAATATTAAAAAATTAAAAATAAGTCAGATGACAATACATATGTGGTTCTGTTTCTGAACTCACCATCCTATTCTGTTAGTTTGTGCATTCTTGTCCAGTATCACAGTGTCTTAATGACTATAATATCTCATAAGTCCTCAGCTTGTTGTTCAAGACGTCATTGTTTGACCAGGCTGACCTCAGACTCACCATCCTCCTGCATTCATCTCCCCAGTGCTGGAATTACAGGCATGCATCACCGTAGTTAGTTTGTTTACCTTTATGATGGGATAGTAGTGCCTTTTTGTCTTATACTATATATTATTGTTGTTGTTGTTAGGTGCTGTTGAGTCAAATCTGACTCATTGGGTTTTTTAATGGCTGATTGTTTTGAGATCACTTAAGGAGTGGATTGCCACATCCTTCTCCCATTGTTGTAGTGCTGGGGATCACACTGGGTCCTGGGTCCTTAGAGAGTGCAGGGCAGGCGCTCTACCAACTGAGCTAAACCCCAGCCCACAACTGCTATATAAGAATTTCTTATTTGTGAACATAATTATCTTTTCCTTTTATTGGTTTTATTACTATTTTCCCATGTGCCATTTGACTTATGGTTGTATTTATAGTTTCTCTTGCCATAGAGAAGTATTAAATTCTTATACAATGAAGTCTGTTGATACTTTAGTGACTTCCCCATCCCCATTATTTTTATGCTTAGGAAATTTTTCCCTAATCCCCATGAAGTTTAAATGTAATGTTTGTATTCAAAATATAGAAGATATGTGTCCACATGAACATAAATACCATATTCCTTTTTTTCTTCTGCTACCCATAAATATTTTCCCTATAAAATAATCAGAAGCCCTCACTTTTTAGAGTATGAAAATTGAAGTTCAGGCTTGAAGAGGAGAGAAGAATATGTCCTCATTAAAATTTGTATTTTTTAAAAAATAATTAACTTATTAATTTGCAATACTGAGGGGCTGAACCCCGGGCTTCATGCATACTTTGCAAGTGCTCCAAGGAAGTGCCTCCCTAATCCCCCTCTTTTTTATTTTTTGTTTTGAGCCAGGATCTTCCTAAATTACGAAGGCTGCCTGTAACCTTGATCTTGTGATCCTTTGCCTCCACCTCCAGATATGCTGGGATTATAAGCATACAGCACTCCACCCTGCTCATTAAAATTTTTAAATTGTGAATTCTGAAAAACTGTATGCTTTCTTCCCTGAATGCCACTCTCATGGGTCAGTTACCTTTGGTAGAAAAAAATGTCCCCCCTATTTCATCTGATTTGTCAGGGTAAAAAATAGTCATCATGGGTCTCTGGGTTAAAAGGAATCAGGGGTCCTGGGTTTCAAGGACTGGAGCTGAGATGGCCAGCCAGCAAGGATCTCCCTACTCCACAAGTCAACAGCACTCATGTAGTTAAGAGCCTGCTGGCCAGGGCAGTATCCCTATCTTCAGGACTGTTTCAACTACTTTGGCTCACAGGGCCTGCCTGGGAGCTACTGGCCAAATTATGAGCTTCATAATATACCTCACCAACATAACAGTGGTATCTCAGCTCACAGAATTGTCTCTTTATTGTCTCTTCCAGAAATGCTGGGAGAAGATGTTGTTGTTGTTGTTGTTAGGTGCCATCGAGTCAGTATCTGACTCATAGCAACCCTCATAGGGTTTTCAATGGCAAATTGTTTTTTGGGATTGCCTTGGGAGTGGGTTGCCATGTCCTTCTCCCATTTTTGCAGTGCTGGAAGTCGAACTCGGGACCTCAGAGACTGTAGAGCGAGGCTCTACCAACTGAGCTAAATCCCAGCCCCAAACTTCTCTTGATTGTTATTGTTGTTAGGTGCCCTCGAGTCTCTGACTCATGACTCATAGCAACCCTCATAAGGTTTTCAGTGGCTGATTGTTTCAGGATTGCCTGGGGAGTGGATTGCCACGTCCTTCTCCCATTTTTGTGGTGCTGGGAATTGAACTCTGGACCTCAGAGACTGCAGAGCAGCGCTCTACCAACTGAGCTACATCCCAGTCCCGGGAGAAGATAGCAGTTTGGTTATTTGATTTCTTTTTGACAAAACCAAACCCTTGATTATTAAGAGGAAAGATAGAAGGCCAAATGATGCAGATGGAAATGTGGTTTTCATTCTAGCTTTATTTTGATCCTGTGCTTATTATTTTTTGTTGTTTTTGTTTTTGTTTTGTTTTTGTATTTTTTTTCTTTGCAGGAGAAAAAAGTGAAAGGCATAAAACCCCTCTTGGCACTATGTGTGTTGTACTTAGTTCATGGCCAAAGAGAGTTTTATGAGAAAGTTGGCCGTGTGCTAGCAAAGCATTTTCATTTTCTCCATCCATAGTTTTAAAAACAAAAAGCAAAAACATTAACTAAAATAAAATCTCCCATTTCACCACCAAAAAGGAAGACCCATATAGCTATTTGCCTCCATCCATAGTTTTAAAAACAAAAAGCAAAAACATTAACTAAAATAAAATCTCCCATTTCACCACCAAAAAGGAAGACCCATATAGCTATTTGCCTTAATATGAAACTTTTCATAATTTAGTCTTTCCCAAAAATTAATGCATAGGATTGATTGCAGCTATGAAACATTGAAAACTTTAGCTTTTCAGCCACTTAATGTCCTGGTCAGCTATCTTTGGCACAAAGCCCAAAGGATTGAAATCTTCTGAAAGGCTAAAAAATGATTATCTTCTTCAGCTCTACTATTTGACCCTCTAAATTTCTAGCTTTCAAAAAATCTAGAATAAACTGGTTCAGGTGGCAATAGAAGTTTTTCCTTCTTAAAATTATGTTAAATTATGTTCATATATTCCCACACAATCCCTTAGTTGAGATTAATTGCAGTAAGCAGCAGCCTTTGTGCATTGTTAGGTTCATAGTGCAAAGGGAGATCTGCTGCCCTTGGATTACTCCCCAGCCTACTGTCTGAAACTTAGAAGTTCGTACTGAATTTCCACCTTTTAATGAAAATTTCCTGGGGTAAAATCCAGATACACTCAAAAGTTGATACTAATTGTCATTACCTCTGCATAAATGATTTTACCAGGGCTTCCCTCCTGGGCTGGTTTCTATAGGAGGAAGTTACATGCTCTACTGGGAGCCAGTCTCAATTTAGGGGGTTGGGAAGAGAGAAGGAGAAAGCATAGTACATATTTACTTGTAGTTAATTGATCAAGCAAATTTATTGACTCCATTCCCTCTTAACTCTGCAGTAAAATGAGAATATTGCCAAGAGCCAAATAATACTCTCAGCAGGCCTACAAACTCATGAAAAATTGGGTTCAGATTCAGGTATGGGTTCACTGTGTAAAAATTTACAAGGTTCAGATTGTACATAAAAATTGAAAAATATTTTATTCAGTTATCCACACATAGGATTAACATTTTAAACCCAAACCAAACCCAAACCCCTATATTTTAATATATTGAACCCATACCCAAACTTGAATCCAATTTTTCCCAGGTTTAAAGCCCTGTCTCTTAGTCTTCGCAGAGGCACAGATTCACAAAAATCAAACCAAATAACAGCAAAAGGCTATATGAACCTCTGCCTGATTTCCTTTGAGTTTAGCCTGATTTCCTTGGGAGCTTGGAACTATGTTCATTTCATTTAAAAAATGGGGATGAGGGGCTGGGGAGGTACCTCAGTGGTAGCCACTTGCCTTTTGAAGGATGAGAAGGAGAAGGAAAAAGAGGAGAAAGAAGAGGAGTAGGAAGAAGAGGACAAGGAGGAGGAAATAAATTAACTCCTTTTAAAAATACTAAAACTCCTAAATTACTCTTCCTAAAGAAGCAAAATAAAATCAAAGGCCTAATAATTTTTTGAAGGGCTCAGGTGCTGTAAAAAGCAAGTCTGATCCTGAGTCCCTCTCAAGCAGGCAGAGAAAATGAATTCTCCTTCTGCCTTCCCCAGAAACACTCCTCTGTCCCCTGCATGGACCCAACATTGCAAGGTAAAGTCTGACCTGGGAGGGGAGACTAGAGAGCAAAGAGAAAACAGAAAATGGACACATGAGTGCATCTCATTGTACATGTGAATGTCACATGTCCATAAATGGCTTTTTATTCTGGGAACTTGATCCTAGAACTAGTTGGTAATCCCTATCCTCAACATCCTCATCTTGAGATAAAGAGAGAAGTTTCTTCACCTCAAACTAGATCTCTAGAAAATTGTCTGGAAAAGTTTGGCAAAGTACAACTACTTTCTGGGCCATAAAGCTCATTAAGGGGCTGGGATTTAGCTCAGTTGGTAGAATGCTTGCTCTGCATGCTCTCAGGCCCTGGGTTCGATCCATTGCACCACAAAAAAATGGAAGGACCTGCCAGCCTACTCTTGAAACAGCCATTTAAAGCCCTATGAATAGCAGACAACCTCTGACACAGTGCCAGGCACCTAACAACAACAACAAGGACGACAAAATGCTGATTGAAGGTCTAGGGATGTAGCTCAATGATAGAGAGCTTCCTAGCATGAACCAAACCCCTGAGTTTGAGCCACAGCACCACAAAAAAAAAAGGGGGGGGGTAGTTGAAAATGTTAGTATCTTGATACAAACCAAAGCTGTTTAGGTTACTTATTGATAAATACAAAATAGAACTCAATCTCCATTTAGGCCAGGCATCCATCAAACTTGTTTTGTGGAGGGCAATTCATCTCTGCTAATGAATTCTGCCTTTGTAGTCTGAAAGCAGCTGGAGACAATAATAAATGAATTTGCATGGCCGTGTGGCAAAAAACATTTACCTACACAGATTACAAAGACTGAGGGGGGCCTGGGCTTAACATGCAGGCCATCATTTGCTGACCCCTTATTTAATCTATATCACTAATTATAAATCTAATAATAAAAACACAGCAATAAATAGTACTCCCTTCAATTATCACAATGACACTCATGAAGTAAATAATCTCTTGTAAAGGTGATATTGAAAATAATTAACAAATAATATGGCCAACCAATCAGAACAAAGTATAGATAGATGTATACAGGCTGAAAATCAAACTGCTGTGATCACCCCTATGTTACAGATTTGGGAACTGGGGCTTAGCATAGAGGAGTAAATTGGCATATATTATATAAACAATACACATAGGAGAGCTGAGATTTTTGTGCATGTAGTCTAACTCTAAAACCCACATTCTTACACACTTGAATTTTTCTTCTGTAGGCCAGAGAGACTGCTCAGTTGCACGCTTGAACTCCTATTAGCTGTCTATTCACAAGCATATCTAGGCAAAGAGCAATCTGTTATACAGTTTCCAAAAATATTCAAAACACAGGTGAGCCATAGCAGTTTAGGAATAGTTCAGTGTACCTTGAAAATAAATTGAGCAGAGCAAGATGGCACATGCCTATATTCCCAGCACTCCTGAGGTTAAGGCAGGAGGATAATGAGTTCAAGGCTAATCTGGGATACATAGTGAGACCTGTCTCAGCAAATAAAAAAAGAAAAAGAAAAACTGTTTATGAATTCCTTTGGTTTCCCTAATCTGAATCTTTTCCCCATCTCTATCCCTATGGCTTATTCTCACACTTCTTTCTCTGCTCAAATGTCTTCTCTCATCCCCCTGCCCCATGATTAAACCCAATGCCTTGTGCCTGCTAGGCAAGCACTCTACCTCTGAGCTATATCCCCAGCCCTTCAAATGTCTTCTTGTGAGGCCTTCCTGACCACCCTTAGATTAATAAAACAGCAACTGCTGCTCTGCCTTTCCTATCTCTCTTGCCTTGCTTTATTTTTCTCCAAAGCCCTTAACACCATCAGATATACTGTGCTTTTAATTTGTTTATTGCTTATCTCCTCTAATTAGAATTGAGCTTCACAAAGTTAAGGACTTTGTCTTTTTAACTACTATATTCTCAGCAACTAGAAAAGCACTTGTTAAATGACTGAATGAATACTATTGACTATAGAAAGGTCATGTGGTACAATAATAAAAGAACTAGATTTAGAATCAAATACAGGTTGAAACCTCAGGTCTGCCATTTACTAGTTGTGTGATCTTGGGAAAGTTAACCAGGTAAAGCTTCCAGCCCTGAGATGGGAGCATACTCATCAAGGCAAGGCAGCCAGTATAACTATCAGAGAGTGTGAAAGAAAGAAAGAGATGAGAGACATGAATGCTGAGAGCAGATTGGGTGGGTCCTGTAGGCTCTTTTGAGGCTTTTGAGTTGTGCTTTGAGTGAGAGGAGAAAGCAGTGAGAGGATGCCAAACAGAGAAATTACATGATCCATTTTAAGTACTATGAAGAACTGTATAAGGACAAGGGCTGAGGCAGAGATCAATTGAGAGGCTACTGCAATAATTCAGATGGGAGATGATGGTGGCTCAGGCCCAGTTAATATCAGTGGAAGTAGTGAAAAATTGTCAGTTACTGGATATACTTTAAAGACATAGCCAACAAGATTTGTAGATGGTCTGGGTGTAGACTGGAGAAAAAAAGAAGAGACAACAATGACTTCAGGGTTTGTGGGGAGGACATTTTAGGTTTGAGAAGGCTATTAGATATCTAACTATGAGAAGTTGGCAGTTAGAAGAGTCCGGCATTTATGGGAGAGGTACAGGCTGATGATATAAATTTTAGTATTGTATATATTAGGAATTTCTATCCTGCTGCTCATAAAAATCATCAAAGGTGTATGGGTTTTGTTTTTGTTTTGGGCAATGCTAAGGATTAAATCCCAGGCCTTGCACATACTAGGTAGGTGTTCTATCAATGAGCCACAACCGTAGCCTGCTTAGTGAACTTAAACAAACAAACAAACAACAACAACAAAAAAGCCCCGGCTCCAACTTGGATCAATGGAATCAGAATTTCTTGGGGTGACAGACTGGGCACCATTTTTGGGTGTTTGTGTCTTTTAATTTTGTTTTTGTTTTGTTTTGAGACAGGGTCTCACTGTGTAGCCCAGGCTGGCCTGGAATTCGCTATGTAGACTAGGCTGGACTTGAACTCATGTCAGTCCTCCTGCCTCAGCCTCTTGAGTGCTGGGATTATAGGCAGATGCCACCATGCCTGGCTTGCCCATCATCATTTTTAACAGAAATGCCTCAGCATATTTAGACTTGGGGAGATGAAGAGAAACCATAAAGGAAGTAGAAATGGAACCAATTATGAAATAGGAGGAAACTGAGTACATGGGATGTTCCCAAAGCTAAGTACAAAATGCCTTTCAAGAAGCTAGTAGTCAGCGGGGTGTAGTGGCATGTGCCTATAATCACAGCACTTGAGAGGCTGAGGAAGGAGGGTCACAAGTTCCAGGCCAGCCTGGACTACAAGCAAGACCCTGTCTCAAAATAACAACAATAATAATAACAATAAAATTTTTAAGATAAAAAAATTATGTCAGATACTATTGATAGGTCAAGTAATATGAAGATTAAAGAATGACGATCAAACTTGGCAAAATGTAAGTCATTGCTTTCCTTGGCAATCCCTCTTGAGATAGATTCAAGAAATATTTTATATTGATGAACATAGTCCTATTTATTTATACTAAAATTAATATCTGGCAATTAAAAATATCACCTTTTGGCATCACAGTCCATTAGAAGTTCTCAGTTCTGTAGTATCTTGCTCATTATCACCTATAACTCAATATTCAAGACAAAGTCAGTTGGAAGTCAGTTGGTTTTGATCACAACCTGAGTTCCCTGCAAATGACATGAACCTGCATATTCGTTTTTGAACTAAACTGAAGGAGGAATCTTTCAAGTTGATTATCAAAAAGATAGGTGATAAACCCATCATCTTGCCACTCCTAGGAGCAAAGCCAAAGCAAGGCGACTGAGGACTGACTGCATATAAAAAGAGCAAATCAAAGTAGACCATAGAAAACAGAGCTCCTCCTACTTTTTTTTTTAATTTGAGAAATGTCCTGTCACTTCCCTGGAGCACTGCCCTGCAGCAATACCAAATAAAAGTTTAACTTACACTGTATAATACTTTAAAGATTAACAAATATGAGCTTCCCCAGACCCTGAAAATAAAGGGGAGGTGGAATTAAAAAACTTTAACTGTCCATTGAGAAAGATCTGCTGCTCAAGTTCAAGTCTGTCTTCCAGATGTTACTTCCTTTACTCCAGTAGTGTCACTTCCTTCTTTCTGACCTTGAAACTGCCCTCAGTTTATTCATGATTGTGATTGGAGGCATCCACTACTTATCAAGAGCCTTTCTACAATCTGTACTGAAGGATTAATGCTTTCCCCCACTTCATTCTGCTTTCAATGGCAGAAGGTCTGATGAGGAGCAAGGATCAAATCAAGGATATATGCAGAACATAATGTAGTAACATAAAGGGGATGCTGTCAAAATTATCATCCTTCTTGTTATTTTTACAGTTCCTCCTCCTTACCTCATTTGGATGATGCATTAAAGAAGGACCTCAGAGTGCCTCCTGTCCCTAGAGTAGGATTCAGTGGAGGACATATACTTCTCTATAGGACCAAGAGGTCTTCAAAGGCCATGTTCTACCCAGTTCATCAGAACAAGAAACAAAATTGGAACCTACAGCTGAAACTCCAGTGTGTGATAAAGAAAGGAAATTATCTAAAGCAGAGGTTCTCAATCTGGGGGCTGTCTGTGCTATGGACTAAATGTGTCCCTCAAAAGTCATATATTGAAGACCAAGTCCCCAGTGCAATGGTATTTGCAGGTGGGGCCTTTAAGAGATAATTACAGTAGATTATATCATCAGATTAGGATAGAGCTCTCATCCTGGAATTAGGACCCTTGTGAGAAGAAACATGAGCACTTTTCCTTCGACCCCCATGACCACTTGGGGAGGCAGCTTTCCACAAACCAATAAGAGAGCCCTTATCAGATACCTGATCTATTGGTACCTTGATCTTATACTTCCTATGTCCCAGAACTTGAGAAATAAATATTTGCTGTTGAAGTCACTCAGCCTATGGTATTTTTTTCTCTTGTGATACCTGGGGGTTGAACCCAGGGCCTTGCACATACTTTGCAAGTGCTCTGCCACTGGGCTGCATCCCCAGCTCAGTTTTTACTTTTTTCTTTGGAGACAGGGTCTCACCAAGTTACACAGGCTGCTTCTGGACTTGAATTTGTGATCTTCCTGCCTCAGTCTCCCAAATCACTGGGATTAAGGGAATGCGCCACCATGCCCGACTATGGTATTTTGTTATAGTAGCCTGAGCTAAATTAAGACATTGTTACTAAAACATTATACCCCCCTTAGAAATTATAGCAATTAGAAATTATAAGAAATTAGAAGTTATAAGCAATATTTTTCAGAAAAGGGTACAAAACTCTTATAAAACACTCAAAGAACCAGTTGATGACCCCCAAAAGATTATAGACCACTGACTTAGGATGACTCTTGTGAGTTTCACTGGAAACTTCCAGAATGGGGATCCTAGTCTTATTTTATTTCCTACTTGAATACTTGAACAATATCTAGAAGCATTAATAAATATGATAAAATAAGAAAGATTCAAGATGTTAAACAAATTTGATTGCACCAATGTTGTTAATATCCACTTGAGAAAGGTTATTAGCCAAAATGGAATGTGGAATCCAGGGCATTTACTCTGTAAACAACCTACAATCCTCAGCATACACCTGTGCTATGTTCCCTATAAGCTTTTAATAATATTAATCTTGTTGTTGTTGTTGTTGTTGTTGTTAGGTGCCATTGAGTCAGTGTCCAACTCATTGCAACCCTACATACAACAGGTGAGACAGTGCTGTTAATGCTTTTCTGCTAGTCATAGGGTTTTCAATGGCTGATTGATTTTTGGGAGTGGGTTGCCAGGTCCTTCTTCCAAGCTTACAGAACCTGCTGTTCCCAGGTGGTCTCCAATCCAAGTACTAACCAGGCCTGACTTTGCTTTGCTTCCAAGATCTGATGGGATCTGATGCCACAATGGTAGGGCTGCAGGCAATATTAATCTTAGATTCCAAAAAAATTAAATCACTGGGCCTAATTCTCTCCCTGCTTTTGTCCCTACTTCTTCACCATATTAAATGTATCCCAAAGCCAAATATAGTTTTTAATAGTTCATTGTGGTTAGTTTTGTGTCCAACTGGAGTCTATCCATAAAACCGGTAAAGCAACTTTTGAGTAAAAGGTAGTGTAACTTTTTTTGCATTTTATGGACAATACAGCAAAAGTGAAGGGACAGTATAAGTATTATTGCAGCATTGAAGGAAAACCTTTTCAGAAAAAGAGATCAAGAAGAATGTGATATAACCGTGGATGAACCTCGAAAACATTATGCTAAGTGAAAGAAACCAACACAAAAGACCACATATTATGTGATTTCATTTCTATGAAATGACAAGAATAGGCAAATCCATAGAAACAGAAAGTAGATTAGTGGTTACCAGGGGTTAGGGGAAGAAGGAAAAGAGAGTGACTGCTACTGAGTATGGGGGGTTTCTTTTGGGGGTTATGAATACAATAGTTTTATAATTAGATAGTGGTGATGATTATATAACTTTGTACTACACTAAAAATCATTAAAGTGTACACTTTAAAGGGATGGATTTTTTCACATAAGAATTATATCTCAATTAAAAAAAAAGAAAAGATATATTACTCAAAAGTCATTTGTTACCATTATAGCTGAATCACTTACTTGGCAATCAATTTGGGGATACAGCCATGAGATATCTCTACGCATAGTTCTATGCTATTCAACCTTCCCTCTTTCCTCCTAAGGCCACCTAATCACAGCCAAAGGATATCATTTTATTCTTTTCTATTTACAAAACCAATACGTACATACTTTTTTTAATATTCAGAAAATACCAGGGGATATAGAGAATAAAATAACTTGAAAACCACCACCCGAAGAGGAACACTATTAACATTTTGGTATCTGTTTTTCCAGAATATTTTTCCCTGCATATGTAACAGTTAAAGTATTTTTTAATTACATGAATGTGATTTTTCTCTTTTCCACTTTTTTGTATGTCACCACTCCTCATTCTGTATAAAGCATCCTTTTTTCATTAGATGATTAGGATTATTAGAACAGGAATTAGAAGAGTGAGAAAAGATACAATTTCAGGTTTTTACTTCAAACATGTGATTTTTGAGCAGAAATTAAGTGTTTTGAAGCCAGATGTGTTGGCACATGCCTGAAATCCTAGCACTTGAGAGGCTGAGGCAGGAGGATTGTGAGTTTGAGGCCAGCCTTGGCTAAGTAAAAAAAAAAAAAGTCAAAAAAAGTCAAAAAAAAAAATCTTGGCCAGCCTTGGCTAAGTCAAAAAAAAGAAAAAAAAAAAAAAAAAAAAAAAAAAAAAAAAAAAAAAAAAAAAAAAAAAAAAAAAAAAAAAAAAAAAAAAAAAAAAAAAAAAAAAAAAAAAAAAAAAAAAACCCACAAAACCCCAGTTTTGAAAGCCAGACTTTGAGAACAGAGATAGAGCCAAACAATTGAATGACAGGGTTTAGTAAAAGCCAGGAGTAGTGAAATCTCAAAATGTAGGAAGTGATTGTAGGGAAAAAGGAAAATGGAGAAAAAGAAAGTAGATTATTAGATACATGTATTGTATAAGTAAATGTGCCTAATCGCCCTTTGTGGACTGAATTCCTGGAGGGGCAAAAGATGTTGGACAGATCAATAGGTCAGCTAAAAGGAAGAGAAATGAGGATTTGCCTTGCTCCCCAAAGGAAACCTGAAAGAAGACTGCATCTCAAGAAGATCCCACCATAGCACAAGGATGGGCTGAGCCATGGAAGAGCAACAGTGGCATGTGACAAGATGAGGCAGAACAGCAATCTTGTGAGAGCAGGCCTAAGGTCACTTTTAAATCACTCTGGTTCCTTGAAAGCCACCCTCAACAAAAGCTGATAACGACAGCTGAAGGGCTGGATTAAGAAAAAGATGGTGTCCTCTCACAAGATAACCTTGTAAAAGGTCAAAGTCAGGGAATTCCTATAAAGGGCTGAGCTCTGGAAAATGGAAACTTGATTGTACTCCCCCACTCCTTAAACTGCCATATAAAACCTGAATTGACCAGACCTGAGCTGCTGTTCCTTCCAAGTCCACTCCTGGGGCTAGTGGGCAGTTGACTGGCGACTCTATTAAAGCTTCCTTCTGCTCCTGATCCGATTGTGTCTTGGAGTATTTTTCTGGGGTCAAGCCACTGGGTACAACAATCTCAAACCAGTCTTGGCTTCCTTGTGAAGTAATAAGTAAGAGCAATCTAAAACATAGCTGACCATCAGGTAGGGGATGGGTAGAACACATTGACTAGACCACTTTGTGCAGTGGAAACCACGCCCACCCTATGCACAAGGACTGGTGAGTGCCCCATGCATAGCTGCCATCTTGAAAAGGAGGAGGCAGCAGGAGAAACCGCCTTGTTAGGGAATTGAACTTTGAGTTGACTGAAGGTGTATCCAGTAGAGACCATTTAAAATAAAAATAGACAGTTAAACAGAGATTATTTAATCTGGAGGAGATAGCCTTACTAGGAAGGGTGGGAGATTATATCAATTAAGAAAAGTAAAGAAACCACACGCCCTTGCTCCTGAGTAGTAAATAGTTTTTGTCTCCTCTATAGATCCTATAAATATTTTTAGCAAAATGAAATAAATGAATAAAAATTTATAAATGTTTTGGGCATACACACTTTGTAACTTGACTTTTTCATTTTACAATATTGTTTCATGTTTTTATTTATAATTTCCTTTTCCTAAGGCTGGGGACCTAGCTCTATGGTAAAGCACTTGCAAAGCATGTACAGAGCCCTAGGATCTATTCCCAGAACCAGAAGTGGGGGGGAAATGCCTACTCATCTCTGATTTCCTTCTTCCAACTAAACTACAAATATCTATAGGACAAGGACTGTGTTTTATCTTTTTTTGTATACTTCTTTGAATCAACCTCAGTGCTGGGCACAAAGCAGATACTCCATGTCACTGCCATCTATATACTTCTGGTTCTGTCCCTACACATATGCAATTAAAACCCAAATCCAAACTAAGGCATAACAAACAAGCAAAATAAATAAATAAAATAAAATAACCTTGAGGCAAGCAGAAGAGTTTGGAAGAAAAGGCCAGTGAAAAGTCCACTAAACAGCTACCTGAGTTCTCATCCTAAGCAGTCACTGACTAAGCAAGTCACTTCTCTTTTTCATGTTCTCCACCATTACCTGGAGATAATAGCTTTATTTCCTTACATGAATATCCAGAGACTCAAATAAGAAATGTATAGGAGATCACTTAACAGAGAATACAAAATGGTCAAATACAATGTTTAATCCCAATCTGATTTTATTAGTGACTCCTGACTAGATTACCAAAGTGCCTGAGAACAGGCTTGCTTTGTGGCTCCTCTCTTCGTGCAATCCTCTTTCCAAACATGTTGCTACAGCATCTCCCACTCCCACCATACACCACCATCAGGTCTCTGACTGCAGCCACCAGTCCATAGTCAGTGATCTTCCAGTAAATACTTGTTTTTAAAGAACAATTAAATGATTTTTATTTACCTGACTTGTGACTATTTCCTGGGCACAGGTGGAAAAAGGTTAGAGACAGGAAAACAATCAGCATTTTTCATTTAACAGTAATTAAAGATCTTTAATGCTTTCTACTTTGCCAATTAGCAAGTGTTACAGTTCTTGACTGAAAACAAATGAAAATAGAGATTTTCTTCACACATCAGTAGCCTCAGATAAAGACAAAAAAACCTCTAATGGTTTCACAATCTAAAATGACACAGTCCTGAGTTTTGTTGTTGTGTTTCTCATCAAATTCCAATTCAGATATCATTTGCTATTTAAGGAGACCTCTGAGACATACCTTCTTGAAAACTAAAAACACTTTAAAATGTTGAACAATTATTCATTCACTTAAGAAACATTAAGTGAGCATTTGCCATGTGCCAGGAGCTATACTAAGCACTGGGTTATAAAAAAGAATAAATTCAGCTAGTAGGGGGAACAAATATGTCAAATAAGGCACTGTTCTGCTCTGTGGCAGTCCAGTAATAAATGTCCACTGGCACAGGGGAGGGGCGATAACTCAGCCTGGTGCTGCTGGAAACATTTCATGGAGGAAGTCCTTGAGCTGAATGTTCTCATTTGTGCACTCATTCCGCAAATAGTTACCACACTCCATGTGGCCAGTACTGTTCTAGGTACTGGGAATATAGATGTGAACAAAACACATAAAAATTGCTGCTCTCATGAAATTTACATTCTTGTGTAGACAATAATGAATACAAGTAAATACATTATGTATTTATCTTAACTAGTGACAAATGAGCTGTGTGTTTACCACAGTGTTAGAGCACCTGCCTTGTTGTTGTTGTTAGATGCCATAGAGTCTGTATCCGACTCATAGCGACCCTCTGTACAACAGGCAAAACACTATTGTCAGTGCTTCTCTGCTGTTCATAGGGTTTTCAATGGCGGATTGATTTTTGGGAGTGGGTTGCTGGGTCCGTCTACCAAGCCTACAGCACGTGGTGTTCCCAAGCAGCACTCCCATCCAAGTACTAACCAGGCCTGACCTTGCTTAGCTTCCAAGATCTGATGGGATCACATAAGATAGATGCCACAGGGCTACAACTGCAGGCGAGCACTTGCCTAGTGCATAAAGCCCTGGGTTCAATCCTAGTACCATAAAACAAAACAAAAAACTAATAAGTGTTAAGAATGAGAAACAGTGACTATGGGTTTGATAGTGTAGGTAAGAGGCCCTGAAAGGTCTCACTAAGGTGATTGTCTGGGCTGAGGTTCAGCTTATTGGTAGTGCTCTCTTAACGTGCAAGAACCCTTGGGCTCCAATCCCCACATTGAAAAGGGGGGTGGGGGAAGGAGGAGGAGGAGGAGAAGGAGGCAATTCTTAATATCTGAAGAAGATATGAGAACAAGCCCTGAGAGTAGAAGGGAGAAATGTGGCAGAGGGAAGAGCAAGCACAAAGACGCTGAAGTAGATGTATACTTGGAGTATCTGAGGAAGAACAAGGTCAGTGTCTCTAAAGTGAACGAGGGAAGTGTAGTAGGGAATAGGACTGGAGAGAAAAGGCAGACTTTGGACAGGAAGTCATTAGAAGGTAGAAGGAGTGACATGATCTGACAAGCTGACACTGATAAGCTGACAGTGCAGTGTCATGCTGTCTCTAGCTACTCAACTATGCCATCATAGTATGAAAGCAGCCACAGACAACACCTGTATTAGTCAGGATTCTCTAGAAAAGGAGTACCAGTTGAGAATATTTATTTAAAGAGGATTTGTCTCAGACAATTGTGGAAGCTAAAAAGTACCATGATCTGCTGTCTGCAAGTGGGAGACCCAGGAAAGTCAGTGGTTTCCATTCCAAACCTGATAGTCTGAGAGCTAAGGAGTCAGTAGTGTATATCCCACTCTGAGACCAAAAGCGCTGATGTCCAAGAGCAGAAGTTGGATGGCTCAGCTCAAGGAGAGAGCATACTTATCTTTCCTCCACTTTTTTATTTCATTCAGGCCCTCAAGGGATTGGGCACACACTGTTGTTGGTGATTGTTGTTGTTTGTTGTTGTTAGGTGCTGTCGAGTCGGTATCCGACTCATAGCAACCCTCTGTACAACAGGGGAAACACTATTGTCAGTGCTTCTCTGCTGTTCATAGGGCTTTCAATGGCAGATTGATTTTTGGGAGGGGGTTGCCAGGTCCTTCTCCCAAGCCTACAGCTTCTGGTGTTCCCAAGCAGTCTCCTATCCAGGTACTAACCAGGCCCGACCCTGCTTAGCTTCCGAGATCTGAGATCTGACGGGATCGGATGCCACAGGACTACAGCTGCAGGCATGCTATTGGTGAGGGTGATCTTTATTCACCCTACAGACTAAAATGTTAATCTCTTCCCAAAGCACCCTCACAGGAGTACCAAGAGTAATGTTTAATCTGGGCACCTCCTGGCCAGTCAAGTTGACATATAAGATTAGCTATCACAACACCTGGAGAAGGACCTGGCAATCCACTCCCAAGGCAATCCCAAAACAGCCATTGAAAACCCTCTGAGGGTTGCTATGAGTCGGATGCTGACTCGACAGCCCTTAACAACAACAATAACATAACACTTAAATGAATAAAAATGACTGTATTCAAATAAAAATTTATGGAAACTGGACACTGAGTTTAATATAATTTTCATGTCATAAGGATTATACTCATCTTTTGATTTTTTTCAGCCATTAAAAAAATATAAAAACCATTCTTAGCCTGCATGCCATACAAAACAGGCAACAATCTAGATTCAGGCCCCAGGCTACACTTGACTGACTTCTGAGATCCAGTGTAAAGTGAATTAGGGAGGTAGAAAATGAAATTGCAGAAGTAGTCAAAGTTTATGTCATGGATTAGAAATATTAGGTATAAAGTGACTGGTACATGATGTGCACTCAATAAATGATAGATATTAGTATTGATTCGATGTGTCACATGTAGGGAACTAGAAGACAACTTTAAGGAAGTGAGATTTATAGTCAAAACTGGGACCTACAATCACAGGATTTAGCAATAGCTAAACCAAGAGACAGAAGAGGATAAATGAGGCCTTAATTGAAATAGGATGGAAGATGACTTGAGGGGTCCCAAGGTACCAGCAAGACATCCTTGGTAAGAGGTACTGTACAAATATACATATGAATGATGAAACACAATATTTTAATATTATAAAACATGCATGGAAACACCTTGTGGTTGAAGGCATGATTCATTTTTAGCTTATGAACTAAGATCTTAAATTATTAAAACAAAAAGTTCTTCAGAGAAAATGAACCATATTTCTGTATTACAGGAGCTTCTTTGATTATAAGCAAGCTTATCAAACCAGAGATAATCATGTTTGAGTTTAACGTGTTCCAATACTTTCTGTCACCATAAAATTTCAGATCTCAGCCTGACATAAAAATAACAGGAAAACACTAGAATATATTAATATTATATAATGGACATTTTTCTTCTTTAGTGCACAGGACAAAACTTCATACTCCACCAATAATAAATGATAAAGATGCTTGAGGATGTGCTTCAAGATTGGTGGATACTTAAAAACAAAAATCAAGCCAGGTTCAGTGGCACATGCCTGAAGTCCCAGCGACTGGGGAGGCAGAGGCAAGAGGATCACAAGTTTGAGACCAGAGGCAGTCTGTGTAATTTAGTGAGACCCTGTCTCAAAAAGTAAAAAATAAAACAAAACAAAACAAAAGGGCTGGGGGTACAGCTCAGTGGTATAGCACTTAAAAAGCATGCAAATGCGAAGCCCTGGGTTCAACCCCCAGTATGACAAAATAATAATAGTAATAAAATAAATAAAAATCAGCATTCTGTTTTTAAAGAACAGCTGGCTGTGAGTCCTCTGTAGGTTTTTGCTCTGTGGTCCTTTCTGATTCTTAATTGTAATTGTTGTTGTTGTTAGGTGCCATCGAGTCGGTATCCGACTCATAGCGACCCTCATAGGGTTTTCAATGGCTGACTGTTTCGGGATTGCCTTGGGAGTGGATTGCCAGGTCCTTCTCCCATTTTTGCGGTGCTGGGAATTGAACTTGGGACCTCAGAGACTGCAGCGCAGCGCTCTACCAACTGAGCTAAATCCCAGGCCTAATTGTAATTAATTTACTGGAAAGGTTTTATGGGAATGAATTAACAAAGCAAACACAATTGTATGATAAAAGTCTGTTTTGTTACTCTTTATGTCTTTATTTATGTGTGTGTGTTACAGAGGGTTGAACCCAGAGCTTTGCACATACTTTGTAAGTGTTCTACCACTGAACTGCACCCTCAACCCCTTTTTAATTTTTTTCATCTTGAGATAGGGCCTCACTCTGTTACACAGGCTGCCTCTAGCCTCAAACCTGCGATCCTCCTGCCTCTGCCTTGTGAGCTGCTGGAATGATGGGCATGCACCACTGTGCCCAGCATGTACCTCTGTGCCCAATGCCCAGCATGCACCTACCTGCATTTTTAAAAATTGTAACTATTTTTCAAAGAAGCATCCAATATAGATCAAATTATGTGGCAGGTATAAAACTCCTTTTTAACCACAATAAAAACATTCCCCAAAATCATCTGACAGACTACAAATGAATTTTAGGGAATAAATAGTTAATTAGTTAAATAACAACAAAAATTCCAGTCCAGAAAGATATTATCCTTTAAAATTTGTTTAAAAAGAGCTAGAGATCTAATAATGAATTGACAAATGGCTATTGAGCATTTCCTAGCTGTTGCTTTGGTTCTCATATTTCTATTTTGCCCTTCATAATTATTGTTGTGATGGGGAAAGGAATACTTAGATGATGTTTTTGGGGTTTTTTTTGGTGCCTGATGTTTTGCCTATGGTCTCCAAAAAGACCTTCCAAGATTTTTCTTTGGAATCAGGCTTCCCATGCGCATTCCAACTATGAGGTTGACATTTGCAGCAAATTTAACGTCAGCATCCATTGTCAAGACCCAGGATCTTTTCTGTGAAAGGCAGTTTGTACAGAGGAAAGATTACAGGATAAGAGTCCAAGGTCTTAATTATGACCCTATCCCATTTTGGCTTTGGTTCCCTTGAGGATCCACTTAAACCAAATGTACTTTCATTTGTTTATCTGTAAAATGAAGATAATAATAACTGCACTGTCTACCATTCAGAGTTTTTGTATGGAACAAATAAGATAATGCAGGCAACAAGTGCATTACAAACTGTAAAATCCTAAGCAACTATTAAGGATTTTTTTTATTGTGGTAAAATATAAAATTCTCAATTTTAACAACTTTTAGGTATACAGTGCAGTGAAATTGAATACTATCATACTGTAGCGCAACCATTACCATCAACTGTCTCCAGAACTTTATCTTCCCAAACTGAAACTCTTTACCCGTTAAACAATTACACCTTATTTCTCTCTCCCTGCAATTTGTGGAAACCTACATTCTATTACTTTCTATATCTATGAATTTGATTACTTTGGATACCTCATATAAGTGGAATCATACAATACTTGCCCCTTTCTATCTAGCTTATTTCACACAGCATTACATCTTTACAATTCATCCGTGTTGTAGCATGTGTCAGAATTTACTTCTTTGTTTATTTTTTATTTTTATTTATTTTTTTTGAGACATGGTCTCACTATGTTGTCCAGGTTGGCTTTGAACTCCTTAGCTCAAGCAGTGCTCCCACCACAGCCTTCAGAATAGCTGGGACTATAGGTGATTTTCCTTCTTTTTTTAAGGCTAAAAAAATATTCAATAGAATACCACATTTATTTGTCCACTCATCTGTCAATGGGCATTTGGGTTGTTTTCACCACTAGGCTATGGTGAATGATGTTGCTATGAATATACATATACAATTATCTGTTCAAGTCCCTGCTTTCAATTCTTTTGGATATTTACCCCTAGTAGTGGGATTGCTGGATCATATGGTAATACCATGTTTAAATTTTTAAAGAACGGCCCTACGGTTTCCATAGTAGCTGCACCATTAATGCCCAAGGTTTCCAATTTCTCCATATCCTTGCCAATACTTGTTATTTTCTATTTTTATTTTTGTTTTAATAGTAGTCATTCTAATGTCATAAAGGGGTATCACATTATGGTTTTGATTTGCATTTCCCTAATGATTCATGATGTTGAACATCCTATTGGCCATCTGTCTTCCCTTTTTGGAGAAATGTCTATTAAGTCCTTTGCCCATTTTAAAATTGTGGTTTTTTGGTTATTGTTGTTTTTGTTTTTTGCGGTACTGGGGGAAATGAACCCAGTGCCTTACGCTTGCATTCTTTGCAACTACTGTGCCACTGAGCTGTACCCCCAGCCCATTTTTTTACTTTTTATTTTGAGACAGGATCTCACTAAGACTATCTCTGGTCTCAAACTTGCGATCCTCCTGCCTCTGCCTGCAGAGTCGCTGGGATTACAGGCGTGAGCCACCATGCTCAGCTTTTGGGTTGTTTTTTGCTGTTATTGACTTGTAGGTGTTCTGTATATTTTCTGATATTTCTCTCATGGCATGAGTTGTCAAATATTTCTTATTTTTATTCATGTATCAGATCTTATTAAAAAAATGGCCAATCCTTCACCATAAATCTTTAGGAACTAAAAACCCTTACCCAAATAGATTTCTTCTATATAGAAATGATACCATAGTTTAAAGACCAGATAAGAAATTTTCATTAGCAAAATTTTTTTCTTCAGGTTTACATAATACTAATATTAAATTTGGGCTGGGATTTAGCTCAGTGGGTAGAGCGCTGCGCTGCAGTCTCTGAGGCCCCGAGTTCAATTCCCAGCACCGCAAAAATGGGAGAAGGGCCTGGCAATCCACTCCCAAGGCAATTCCGAAACAGCCATTGAGAACCCTATGAGGGTCACTATGAGTCGGATACTGACTCAACGGCACCTAACAACAACAACAATATTAAATTTAAATTAATATTAAAAATATTTCAAATCTTCCCAATTCACAACTTGTCTCAATAAGATAAAGCCAGACACCATGTAATGATGATTTGGTCAATGACAGACCACATATACAGTGGTGGCCCCATAAGACCATGTCACCTAGTGATGTCATAGCCATCTTAATTTGTATAAGTACACCTAATGATGTTCTCATAGTGATGAAAACACCTAGTGACACATTTCTCAGAACTTATGCCTGGCATTAAGCAATGCATGACTTCATTTACCAGCAAGCTAGAAAGTGGTTTTCTTTACTTACACAATAATTATACAGATTAACAGATTTGACAGCAGAAAGCTAAAGCTGTAGGTGCCTGAGGGGAAAATATAAAAACACTGCTTAAAAATAGCATTTCTTGGTTGTGCCCTGCCATTCAGCATTCACAAAGGAAAAGCCAACAAGGTATATCCCAATAGAGAATAAATGCTCTTTCCAGAGGCCAACTGTTAAATTGCACAGGTGGAAATAACATTGAAAATATACAGAGTATCTATGGCTCATTCATTCACTTATTTTATGAATTTTGTAGGTTTGATTCTGTGTTAGGCGCTTGTTGGGTGAAACACTCATAGGGTTTTCAAGGGCTGATTGTTTCGCGATTGTTATGGGAGTGGATTGCCACATCTTTCTCCCACTTTTGTGGCGCTAGGGATCGAACCCAGGACCTCAGAGAGTGTAGAGCAGCACTCTACCAACTTAGCTAAACTCCAAGCTATGTTAGGCACTGGAGGCACAAAAAAATCAGTGAAGCCAGCGCCTGCCTTCACAGAGCTCACTCAGGTGAGGAAAAAGTGGTCAAGTAAATAGGCAATTAAAAAACAATATGCTGAGTACCCAGGAGCTACTCTAAGGAGTGTTTCCGTTATGGATAATTCATAGTTAACTCCTGTGAGGAATACCTCAGAACCATGAAGCCAATTGCTAATATGTAGGGGTTTATATTAACCTGTTTATGCCAACATTTTGGAAAACAGATACTTGGCCAACTGACTAGAAGAGATCCATATTTGTGCCTATTCCCAAAAAAGGGGATCCAACTGAATGTGGAAACTATCAGACAATATCATTAATATCACACACAAGCAAAATTTTACTAAAGATCATTCAAAAGCAATTGCAGCAGTATATAGACAGGGAATTACTGGAAAATCAAGCAGGATTCAGAAGAGGACGGGGAACCAGGGACATCACTGCTGATGTTAGGTGGATATTAGCTGAAAGCAGAGAATATCAGAACAATGTCTATCTATGTTTTAATGACTATGCAAAGGCATTTGACTGTGTGGATCATAACAAATTATGGATAACACTTTGGAAAATGGGAATACCAGAGTACCTAATTGTACTCATGAGGAATCTGTATGTAAACCAGGAGGCAGTTGTTCAATTAGAACAAGGAAACACTGCGTGGTTTAAAGTTGAGAAAGGTGTGTATTAGGGCTGTATACTTTCACCATATCTCTTCAATTTATATGCTGAGCAAAAAATCAGAGAAGCTGGACTTTATGAGGAAGAATGCAGCATCAGGATTGGAGGAAGACTCATCAACAACCTGCGTTATGCAGATGACACAACTCTGCTTACTGAAAGTGAAGAAGATTTAAAACATTTACTGATGAAGATCCAAGATTACAGCCTTCAATATGGGTTGTGACTAAACATCAACAAAACAAAAATCCTTATGCCTGGGCCAGCATGCAACTTTACAATAAATGGAGAAAAGATTGAGGTTGTCCAAGATTTTCCTTTGCTTGGCTCTATAATCGACACCCATGGAAGCAGCAGTCAAGAAATCAAAAGACACATTGCTCTAGGAAAAGCTGTGGCAAAAGATCTCTTTAGAGTATTGAAAAGCAAAGATGTCACATTGAAGACGGTGCATCTGACTCATGCCATGGTATTTTCACTGGCATCATATGGATGTGAAAGCTGGACATTGAACAAGGGAGACAGGAGAAGAATTGATGTTTTTGAATTATGGTGCTGGAGACGTCTATTCAATATACCATGGACTGCCAAAAGAACCAAGAGCTCTGTCCTAGAAGAAGTGTAACCAGAGTGCTCCTTGGAAGCAAGAATGGCCAGACTGCATCTTATATACTTGGGACACGTAATCAGGAGAGATCAGTGTCTGGAGAAAGACATGTTTGGGGAAGTGGCAGGTCAGCGAAAAAAAGGAAAACCCTCCACCAGATGGATTGAGACAGTGTCTGCAACAATGGACTTAAATATAAATAAGATCATGTGCCTGGCACAGAATTGAGAAGTGTTTCGATCTGCTATACATAGGGTCATGATGAGTCGGACTCGACTTGATGGCACCTAACAACAACAGGGGTTTATGAAATTCATTATAAATATAAAACTTTGCTGGGTGCAGTGGTGCATGCCTTATAATTCCAGCATCTTGAGGGGCTGAGGCAGGAGGATTGTGAGTTCCAGGTCAGAGGCAGCTTACCCAACTCAGGGACATTCTGACTCAAAGAATAAAAAGTGAAAAATGAGTTGGAGTTGCAGCTCAGTAGTAGAGCACTTGCAAAGCATGTGTGAGACCCTGGATTCAACTTCCTAGTACCACAGTTAAATAAATAAGTACCTTATGAAATGTTGATTACTATTATTACATTCTCAGTAATCTTTTAGTACTAAGAGATAGGGTGTGTAAGCCACATGAGATTTTGTGACAAATTTTTAAAAATTTATTTTCATTATAAAAATGATGTATTCTTCTTGTAGAAAATGTAAAGAATGCAGAACTCCCTGGAGGTAACCACTGTTAACAGTTTGGTATATTACGTTTCATCTAACATGCTACTGACTGTAAGATGCTTTCTAAATTCAAGGGTGCTAAAAAGTAAAGAAAAAAAAGGATTTCAGTAAGCACTTGAAATCTTGGATCTGTGTGAGCAGGGAAGAAAACTGAACAAGAAAATCAGAAAGAAATCTGAGTTGCATGATTAAAAGATGATGGTATTTGTTTTTATACAAAAGGTTTATACTTCTAGGTGGATTTATAGGCATTGAACTAAGAGGTAACCATTCCCAAAAGCTTTGTCTCTAGAAGATGCTGTTTATGTTCCAAAGTTGTATTTAGTATCTTAGGAGTGAGTTAAAGCACATGATCCTCGCCTTTTGAAAGATTTATTCTGTATTATTCAAGTGAAACTTTTCCTGAAGAAGATAAATCTCTAGTTTCTGAAACATTGGTCAGTATGTATGTATTGGTCCCACATGGCCTGAACAGATATGAAAGAGCATATGGCTTGTTTTTATTCACTGCTCTATATTTATTTTCTGTACTAAAATCCAAAGGGTCTTAAGAAATGAAAAATGTTAGGATGCAACCTGTCCAACTGTCAATTTGCTTTGTCTCAGGAACATTAAGGAGGCAGCATGGCATAATATGGTGTAGCAAGAAGACCCATATATGGAGAAACCTTGGTTCTACTCTTAGCTCTACCACTAACTAGATGTGTAATTTTAAATAAATCACTTAATTTCCCTAGATCTCTGTTTCTCATCTCTAATTACCCCATCTAGTCCACAGGTTATAAGGAAGATCAAAAGAAATTAAAATATGGAAGCATGTAAAAAATGTAGCACATGTATAAGGTATTATTAACATTTATATCCATTGTTGGTCTGCAATGTTACTCTTAGACTCAGGCAAGAGGAGCCTCTGCTCTGAGCCTTGTACTTCAGAGGGCACTGAATATCAAAATACATGCACACAAATTTATTAAACATCTATCAGAATGCTCCCAGGAGACACAGCTTCAACAACTCTGATAATAACATTGACAATCTTTGCAGTGATTCAAAGATTATATATAATATATTCTGGATCACCTTGATTAAATATGCATCAAATTTGACCTCATAGCCACTCTTGATTAACAACGGATATGCCATTTAAAATGTCATTAGATCAGTTAGATTTAATTTAGATAAGATAGTGAGCTATACTAGGAGAGCTAAGTGAAACAGCAGAGGAACCTTAAATAAATAAGGAATTGTGGTCTATAGTGGAATACACTTTTGATTCTGTGCCACCTACAGTTACTGTGGACTACTGCTTGCTACTAATGGTGTTAGCAAAGGCTTAAGAAAGGTAGGGCATAGTGGGTGGTACATTCCTGTAATACCAGCACTAAGAAGGCTGAGGCAGGAGGATTATAAGTTTCAGGTGGTCCTGGGCTACATATAGAGACCCTGTCTCAAAAAACAAAACAAAACAAAACAACTAAAAAGAAAAAAAAAAACACTTATAAAAAGCACAGATTGATCTAAGTTTGGAAAGTTCACTTTTTAAATATTTTTAAATACTTTAAATTTTTTTAAGGAAAGTTTTTTCTGAATAGAAAAATACAAATGTGGCATATGTAACTGAATGATATTCCAAGAAAAGAAAATTGGAACAAGAAAACAAGAATATATTCATGATTATAAAAGAGAAGTTCATATACAAATCTGTATCTACTGGGGATGCCAAAAACTTACACACATTTTAAGAAGTGTTATCTATGTATTAGTTTTCAAAGTTGAATTGAATTAAGGCAGCAATGTGTAGAATGATGTTTGTGTACGTGAGACAGGATTTAACAAAACAAGCATACTTATGTGTTCCTTTTTTTTTTGTTTTTTGCAGTACTGAGGGTGTTGAACCCAGCATACTTTGCAAGTGCTTTACCACTGAGCTGTAGCCCCATCCCCTTTTTTATTTTTTATCCTGAGACAGTAAATTAAACAGGCTGCTTCTGGCCTTGAGCTTGTGATCCTCCTGCCCCTACCTCCCAAGTTGCTAGGATTACAGGCATGCACCACTGTACCTAGTTCAAAGCATTCTTAAAACAACAAAATGGAAAGTTTTTATCCAAAGATATGTACCCATTTTTTGGCACCCTCTGTATATCTATGTTATATGTTCATATTATTTTCTATATGTTCTAGATAGCAGCATGGTCTCCTTCAAGAGAGATTTGAATGAACTGAGCCACATATTGGTTTTGTTGTTGATGTTGTTTTGTTTTGTTGTAGTACTTGGAGGGTAAACCCAGGATCTCACATATGCTAGGCAAGTGCTCTACCACTGAGCTGTACACCAACCCCCTTTGTTTTATTTTCTATTTTGAGGTAGGGTTTGGCTAAACTGCACAGGTTGCCTCTGGCCTCAAACTTGCAATCCTCCTGCCTTAGCCGTCCAAGTTGCTTGGATTACATGAGTATACCACTGTGCCCTCTTCTCTTTATATTTTTCTTTATGATAATTTTGAAAAAAATTGAAAGAAGAATTTAATGCTGTATGGATATATATTGTTTTAGGAACTGACAAAAAAATCAATGAAAGTAATAAAATTTATAGGATAAAATTAAAATTTTATAATACTTTATATGATAATCATTATTCCAACCTCATTAAAATGTCTAAACATGGTATATAAAATTTATGATTCATTTACAAATGTAAGTATTGATTTAGAAATTATATTGACAATGCCAATTGCTTCTGCCTCAGCAAAATAAAAGTTCTCTAATTTCAAGCTTAGTTGATAGAGTGCGGCTTTGTGCTCTCTGAGACTCCAGGTTGGATCCCCAGCACAGCAAAAATGGGAGAAAGACCTGGTAGCCCACTTGAGAAGCAATCCCAAAACAATCAGCACAACAAAACTATATTCTTTAAAAAATATATATGTATGTGTATATATGTGTGTATATATACATATATGTGTATATGCATGTATATATTTATATACACACATGTATATATACATATATACACATACACACACATATATACATATATGTATATACATACATATATACATATATGTATATATACATACATATATGTGTATGTATATATGTGTGTATATATGTATGTGTATTTATGTGTGTGTATATATACAACATATATGTGTGTATATATGTGTGTGTATGTGTGTATATATGTATATATGTGTGTGTATATATAATGTATGTATGTGTATATATGTACATATGTGTGTAGATATATGTATGTGTATGTATGTGTGTATGTGTGTGTATATATATATATACAACATATATATATATATATATGTTGTTGTTGTTAGGTGCCATCGAGTCGGTATCCGACTCATAGCGACCCTCTGTACAACAGGGGAAACACTATTGTCAGTGCTTCTTTGCCGTTCATAGGGTTTTCAATGGCAGATTGATTTTTGGGAGGGGGTTGTCAGGTCCTTCACCCAAGCCTGCAGTATCTGGTGTTCCCAGGTGGTCTCCCATCCAGGTACTAACCAGGCCTGACCCTGCTTAGCTTCCGAGATCTGACGAGATCGGATGCCACAGGGCTATAGCTGCAGGCATATATATATATATATATATATATATATATATATATATATATTCTTTGTGCTGGGGGTTAGCTCATTTGGTAGAGAGCTGTTACGTGCACTCTGAGACCCTGGGTTCGATCCCCAGCACCCCCAAAATGGGAGAAGGATCTGGCAGCCCACTCCAGAAGCAATCCTGAAATAACTAGCCATTGAAAACCCTATGAATAGCAGAGAAGCACTGACATAGTGCTGGGCATGCCACAGTGTTGGAAAGTGTTTCATTTTGTTGTACATGGGGTCACTATGAGTCAGACCCCACTCGATGGCACCTAACAACAATTTTACTGAAATTAATTTTAAAAATATAATATTAAGAGATTGTTTGATGTGAAAATATCATCAAAGTGGATTTTTAAGAGGTCCTTTTTTTCTAGAGATGCATACTGATATATTCTTGTATAAAATTTTGATATCTAGGATTTACTTCAAAATAGATGGAATTGGGGAATATAAATCAAGTAAGATTAACCAACAGTTGATCATTACTAAGGCTGGATGATGGATGCACAGGAATTCTTTATATTTTGTTTGAAATATATATTTGAAATTTTCCACAATAAAAAGTTAAAAGAGCTAAGAAGTAGACCTGTGGCCTACAAAAAAAATGACAAAAGATAGATTAATAGAAAAAAAGGCATATAAATTTTATGTGATGTTAATATTTTGATATTTATGCCCATGGAAGATTTCACAGAAAAGAGATCCACCTGGGATTTAGCTCAGTAGTATAGTACTTGCCTAACATGTGTAAAGCCATGGGGTCAACCCCTAGCACTGCAAACAAAAACAGTGAAGACCCAAAGTGGTTAGAACCTGGGCCTCATATATACCAGTTAATAAAGGGTGATAAATTAACGGGACAAGACAAAGGAAGCAGGGTTTGAGCTTCTAAGAGAAGTAAATTTTGCAAAAAAATATATGGGGATAATTAATAAAATGAAGATTATTTTAATAAGGTTTGTTGGTGCACACCCATCTCTGTGCTGACCCTCTGTCTCCAATGATGACAATTGCTCAGGAAGAAACACAGCTCTTTTTGTTTTCTCTGTACCCCTCCTCCTCCTCCTCCTCTTCTGCTCCTCCTCCTCCTTCTCCTCCTCCTCCTCTCCTCCTCCTCCTTCTCCTCCTCCTCTCCTCCTCCTCCTCCTCCTTCCTTCCTTCTTCCTTCTTCTTTCTTTTTTCTTCTTCTTCTTTTGAATCCAGGGCCTTGCACATGCCAACAAATTCTCTACCACTAATCTCTACCCCTAGTTATTTTAAAATTGTTTTTAACTTTATTTATTTGTTTAATTTTGAGACATGATCTCACTAAGTTGCATGGGCTCTTTTGACCTTAAACTTGTGATACTCCTGCCTGAGCTTTCTGAGTAGCTGGGATTACAGGTGTGCCCCACACTGCCCTGCTTATTTGCTACTTCTTAGCTGCCTTCAGCTCAAAATAATCCTTATGCCAAAGTAGCATGTTTTAGGGTGACATATTCTGATATCCTTCAAGTACACTGACTCCAGACAACATTTATTTTGCTATTATTATTAACAGAGCACAAATAACATGGAAATCTGAATTATAACCATGTGATTATTTTGCTGAAAAAAGTAAAAGAAAGTGCAACATTTTGTAATACACGGTAGCCTATGAGTTGTGTACATATTTAATTTATAAACATCACAAATCCACCAATACAATACCCAAATGGACAATTATAAAATCCAGTCATTTTTGCTGTTTAGCTGGCTTTCAGTCCTATAAAAACCATTGCTTTGCAGTTTTTAAAATATTGTCACACAAGGATATATTTGACAGTGTGTCAAGGAAAATGGATGGAATATATTTAATAGTTGATAGCTTGACTTATAATTTTAACAATTTAAACCTACTTAAACTCTTGTCCTGGGTACTACAAATGTTAGAGACAAGCATGTTCTCAGAATTTTTATTTATTTTTAATTATTTTATTTTAATTTTTGAGACAGGGCTCACTATGTAACCCAGGCTGGCCTTGAAGAACTCACAGTCCTCCTGCCTCCACCTCCCAAGTGCTGGCATTACAGGCCCAGGCTACCATGCCCAGTGCCAATTTTATTCTTACTTTTAACAAGTAAAAATGTTTAGATGAGGAGCCCTACAATGATTTCATTCCATTTATGGGCTTCCCATAATATTTTTAGAAAAATGCTACATAATTTTACTGTGTATCAGAAATGGGGCTAAGATATCTCTGAATATTTTACCCTTAGCAGGAAGAAAATACTGAATATTTACAGCTGTGCTGATTCTCTACCTTTCTCCAAAAACAGCCATCATCTCTTTAGCAAGAATAGATGGGGTCAAGTTATAGTTCCTTTAGGGAAGACCCAAGGGAGATATAAATAAATAAATAAATAAATAAATAAATAAATATAGGCGAAGGGCCTGGCAATCCACTCCCAAGGCAATCCCGAAGCACTCAGCCATTGAAAACCCTATGAGGGTCGCTATGAGTCGGATACCGACTCAACGACACCTAACAACAACTATATATATATATATATATATATTTTTTTTTTTTTTTTTTTTTTTTTTTTGAGACAGGGTCTCACTAAGTTATGCAGACTGCCTCTGGTCTTGAACTTGCAATCCTCCTTCCTCCTCCTCCCAAGCCGCTGGAATTACAGGCATGAGCCACCGCACCCAGCTGGGATGTTTTGAGATAACTGATCAGCCACATAAAGGATGTTCTGTAGAGAGTTCTGTTTAAAACCCCAGCCTCTTGCTCAACGGGGCCATTAAAGGAAATGAGGTGGAGCAAGGGTGGAGAGAGAATGTGTGCATGTTTGAGATCTTTTACTTTTTCCCCCCCTTAGGACTGGGAGGTTGAACCCAGTGCAAGCACTCTACCACTGAGTTCAAGCCCCGCCTCTTTTTCTTCCTAAATTGTGCGGGCTACCTGTGTCCTGGAACCTGGAATTGTCCTGCCCCAGCCTCCTGAGTAGCTAGGATTTTAGGCATGTACCTTGGGATCCTTTATCTTCTACATGATGGAGACATTTGCTTCATATTTCCTTGGCATCCAATCCCCAAACTAGAAAATTCAGAGATAGGGGTTTAAGGTAATTGTCTGGACAACAATTAGTATTGATAAGAATTATTATTATTATTATTATTATTATTATTATTATTATTATTATTATTATTGCTTAAACTATCCACATATGCCTACTCTCAAAGTCCTTTTTTTGTGTAAAACCCAAGTCTCTGGGTATTTCCTGACTCTTGAAAAAACTATTTCCAGTAAAGTACATTGATATCACATTTCTTCAATTTCTAAGATAATTTTGATTATAGGATTGACCCAAAAAAGTAGTAATCACTTTTTAAGGAGAAAAAAGAAAAAGACCATAAAATAAATTCCAATTTCAGAAACACTGAAACTGGGGGAAAAGTATGTATGTCTTGTTGCTGTTGTTAGGTGCCATTGAATCAGGTCCTACTCATAGTGACCTTGTGTACAATAAAACGAAATACTCCCTGACATTGTGCCATGCACATAATATTTTTTATGTTTAAGACCATTGTTGCAGCAACTGTGTCAATCCATCTAGTCTAGGGTCTTCCTTTCTTTCATTGACTCGCCACTCTTCCAAACATGATGTCCTTCTCTAGGAATTGGTCCCTTCTGACAACATGTCCCATGTACGTAAGACACAGTATAGCCATCCTTGCTTCCAAGGAGCACTGTTTGTACTTCTTCTAGGACACATCTGTTGATTCTTTTGGCAGTCCATGGAATATTCAATATTTGTCTCCAGGACCGTAATTCAAAAACATCAACTCTTCTTATTCAACATCCAGCTTTCACAAGCATATGATGTGAATGAAAATGCTGTGGCATGAGTCAGGTGCACCTTTGGTCTTCATTGTGACAACTTTACTTTTCAACACTTTAAGGAGGTCTTTTGCAATAGCTTTGCCCAATGCAATGGGTCTTTTAATTTCTTGGCTGCTGCTTTTGTGGGTGTTGATTGTTGAACCAAATAAAGAAAAATCTTGGACAACTTCAATCTTTTCTCCACTTATCGTGAAGTTTCTTACTAACCCAGTTGTAAGGATTTTTGTTTTTCTGATGTTGAGGCACAATCCATACTGAGAGCTGTTTTTACTTTTTATTGTCATCAGTAAATACTTCAAATCTTCTTCAGTTTCAGCAAGCAATGTCATCTGCATAATGCAGGTTGTTAATGAGTCTTCCTCCCATCCTGATGTTGCATTCATCATAAAGTCTAGCTTCTTGAGTTATTTGGTCATAGTAGAAACAGAAGAGGTACAGTGAAAGGATATATCTCTGACACACACCTTTCTCAGTTTTAAACCAGGTAGTTTTTCCTTGATCTGTTCAAATAGCTGCCTCCTGCTCCATGTACAGATTTCTTATGAATACAATTAAGTGCTCTAGTATTCCTATTCTTAGCAATGTTATCTATGATTTGTTGTGATCCACAATCAGATGCCTTTGCACAATCAGTAAAACACAGACATCTTTCTGGTATTCTCTCCTTTCAGCTAATATCCATCTGACATCAGCAATGATGTCCCTAGTTCCATGCCTTCTTCTGAATCCAGCTTGATTTTCTAGGAGTTCCATCTCTATATACTGCTGAAGTTGCTTTTGAATGATCTTTAGCAAAATTTTGCTTGCATGTGATATTAATGAAATTGTTCAATAATTTCCACATTTGGTGGGATACCCTTTCTTAGGAATAGGTACAAATATGGATCTTTTCCAGTCAGTAGGCTAGGTAGCTGTTTTCCAAATTTCTTGGCATAAATAAGTAAGCACCTCCAGTGCTGTATCTGTTGAAACATCTCAATTGGTTTTCCTCACTTCCTGGAGTCTTGTGTTTTGCCAATTCCTTCAAGGCAGCTTCCACTTCATCCTTCAGTACCATTAGTTCCTGATCATATGCAGCCTGTTGAAATGGTTGATCATCCACCTATTCTTTTTGATACAATGACTCTGTATTCCTTTCATCTTCTTTTTATAGTTCCTGCATCATTTAATATTTTCCCTGTAGAATCCTTCACTATTGCCCCTGAGGCTTGAATTTTTTCAATTCCTTAAGCTTGAGAGACACAGAGCATTTTCTTTCCTTTTGGTTTCCTATCTCTAGCTCTTTGCACATGTCATTATTATATTTGATTTTATCTTCTCTAGCTGCCTTTGGAATTTTCCGTTTAGTTCTTTAACTTCATTATGTCTTCCTTTTACTTTAGCTGCTCAACATTCAAGGAAAAGTTTCAGACATGTAATTTCAGGACAACTTTTGACACGTAATAGGGTGCTTTTTTCCCTATCTTTAATAATCTTTTGCTTTCCCAGTAAATTGGAAAAAGGATAGGCTTTTCAATAAATGGTGCTGGAAAATGTGGATATCTGCTTGCAGAAAAATGAAAACTGACCCACATCTCTCAATATGCATGAGAGTTAACTCAAAATGGATAAAAAACTTCAACATAAGACCAGAAACCTTAAAATTAATAGAAGAAAGGATAGGCAATACACTCCAACATATAGTGATAAGGAAGCATTTCCTTAATACGACTCCAATTGCTCAAGAAATCACAACAAGAATAAATAAATGGGATTACATGAAATTAAAAAGCTTCTGTACAGCAAAGGAAACAATCAAAAGAGTCAAGGAAATCCCCACTGAATGGGAAAAAAATCTTCTCATCCTATACATTGGACAAGAAAGCAATACCAGAGAAAACAAATAACCCAATACACAAATGGGCAAAGGAATGGACAGTTCTCAAATGAAGAGTCTCGTAAAGCTGGGAAACACATGACAAAATGCTCAATATCCCTAGCCATTAGGGAAATGCAAATCAAAACAACTCTGAGATTCCACCTTACTCCAGTAAGAATGGCCAAGATCTGTAAAACAAATAACAACAAATGCTGGCCAGGCTGTGGAGAAAAGGGAGCCCTCTTACACTGCTAGTGGAGCTGTAAATTGATTCAACCACTCTGGAAATCAATATGGAGATACTTTAGAAAATTAAAAATAGATCTACCATATGACCCAGCTATACCACTATTGGGAATATACCCAAAGGGAGATGAGGCATCATACCACAGAGACACCTGCATCTCCATGTTCAATGCAGCACTTTTCACAATAGCAAGAATATGGAATCAACCAAAATGCCTGTCAACAGAAGAATGGATAAAAAAATTATGGTACATGAACACAATGGAATACTACTCAGCAATCAAAAAATGAAATAATGTCATTTGCAGCAAAATGGATGGAATTGGAAAAAATTAAGTGAACGAACACAAGCCCAAAAAGAAATACCACATGTTCTCACTCATATGTAGGAGCTGAATCAAATCTAAAAGAAGGAAAAAATCCTATACAGAAATTGGAACATAATAAAAAGCTAATGTAAACTTAGCGGAGAAGGGACAATTCAAGGAGCAGAAAGAAGGGAAGGATCTAGCAAGTTCATATGAGCTCTTTGGAACCAGAACTGAGGTATTGTAGTAAGTTTGCTAAGCACCTGGTATTTAGTTCAGGTGGCTTGTTTCACTCTGGAAATGCCAATAAAGAAATGTTTATAAATCTGAACTATTATAATGGACATGTTCATGTAATAATTGCATCTTTGTTCACTGAATAAACAACATAAAAATTGTGAGCACACTGTGAGTAAATAAGAGAGGCATAGAGTAAATAAGAGAGTAAATAAGAGAGTAAATAAGAGGGGCATTCTGGATCATCTTTGTAGTTTTGATTCTGTCTTCACCACTTCTAGATTCTAAGTGGACATAAACAGCTACAAAACATCTCCAATGTATCTCTGTATGCCTCATTTTCAACTCCTTTCTAGGTGAAGACAAATTGCCCTTGTGTTGAGAAACATTTTAGATTTTACGTGACATTCTATCTCTTAAGCTTTAGGTAAGAGGGTATCAGAGAATAAATAATTTCCTCCTTTGTTTATTGAACTCCTACTATGTGCCAGGCACTATACTGTGCATCATGGAGCCACAGATGACTAAGGTATAGTCCCTGCTGGAATGTAGTGGGGGAGAGGGATTCAGAATTGGAGTAAAGAAGTCATTAGACTACGGGGTATACATTTTAGATAGGAATAACAAACAACATTATTCAAATCAGCCTGTGGTATGTGTCTTGTGGGTGGGAGGTAAGGTGGTAATATTGTACAGGAAGAAGCTAAAGGATTTTAATGAAAAACCTAGGTGTGGTGGCACACAGCTATCATTCTAGCCCTTGGTAGGTTGAGGCAGGAGGATTACAAGTTCAAGGCCAGCCTGGGCTACACAGCAAGATCATGTCTCAAAATAAACAGAAACAAAATGAGAGAGGGGGAGGGAAGGTGGGAGGGGGGAAAAAGGAAGGAAAGAAGGAAGGAAGGAAGGAAGGAAGGAAGTCAGTCTTAATAAATAGGGATTAGCCAGATGAAATGTGCCAGATGAAATGTGGTAAATGAATGTGGAAGTGCTTCTTGGTAGAAGGGGCAGAGTAAACTGGGCAGAAATTGGTGAGTCATCAGATGAGGGCAAAGAGAAAAAGAGGAATCTTACAGATGGGCAGGTAGAAGCTGTAAAAGGACAGAGTAGTCAAAATCAGATTGTAATCAGGTCTTTCTTCTATCAGCTGTGCTTTGGGGAACCACTCTTTCCCCTTGGCACAGCTTTTAACCTCCCTCCACTAAAGAACAGCCAATAACTAACCTCACCTTTCTGAGTTTAGTACATTGGCAAATCATCCTTTTTGTAGCTCCTTCCCTCCTCTCCTCTTGAGTGAAGGGATTCACTTTTGTTGGATCCCTTCATTCAGTGCTTTTTGCTTCTTGTTTGATGCTCCAGATGCCTAATACCCAGGTAAATTAAAGTTAGTTTTATAATTATCTTTCTTTGCTAGAAAGAATATAATTTCTTGAAATAAGAGCTTAGATTTTTTTAAAAGTAATGATTTTCAAAGAGATAGCCAAGAGTTGAGGGCTGAGAGCCAAGAAAGCCAATGATAGTAATAGCTACTATTGTAGACATTTGTTGGTTGCCTCCTCAAGTGCATTAGTGCTGTCTTCTCCATGGGACCTTGCCTTTCCTTTGGGGAATCCACTTAGCCTCATGTAGGCGATGTGTTCCAGAGAAGCTGACCCATTCCCTGGGTAGTTAAGGCCACACTTCACATTTATCTTCTTATGCACAGCTTTTGGTTTCTAGTGCCAAGGCAGGCACATGACTTAAGCAAGCAAATGTCAGGATACTTGCTGGACTGCTAGGACGAAGTCATTCTCTAGATACAGACAAGGGAACATGTACTTCTTTGTTACTGTTGGCAGCCTCCTTGTGATCATGTGGGTTGCTGGCTATAGAATAAAGCTGACATTGCAGAAGGCAGAGTGGAGAAACTGAGTCCATAGTGACTGAAGAGTTGAAAATTAACATTCCTTTTTTTTTTTTTTTTTTTTTTGACAGGCCCTTGCTATGTAGCCCAGGCTGGCCTGGAACTCTTGATCCTCCTGCCCCCCTGTACCGCCACCTCCCAAATGCTGGGATTACAGGCCAGCCCCACTGTACCTAGCTAAGAATTTGTTTTCTTAATCATATAGACTAACCCCAAAATGGGCACTACCTTTAGACTTTTCAGTTTCATTAACCTGTTCATTATCTTATTGTTGAAACCAGTTTGAGTTGTGCTTGTCACTTGCAATACAAAACATTCTATGCTACATAGCTACTACTTGTTGAGAGTCCACCATGTGCCAGGCATTGTAATGGGTGTTCTACAAAGGCTAATTCTCACAACCATATTCTTTTCTTCTTTTCTTTCTCTTTCTTTTCTTTCTCTTTCTTTATGGCTGTTCTTAAGACAGAGACTCTCTTCACATAGCCCAGGCTGGCCTTGAACTCGCAATCCTCCTGCCTCTGCTTCCTGAGTGTTGGATCTATTATACCCAGCTCCTTTTTTAAATTGTGGTAAAATATACAGAAAATATAAAATTTCCCATTTTAATCTTTGGTTGGTTTTTGGGTTTTTGAGGTATGGTTTCATAGCCCAGGCTAGCCCTGAACTCATGATCCTCCTGCCTCGGCTTCCAAACTGCTAAGATTACAGGCACACACCACCACACCCATCTTTTTCTTTTCTTTTTGAGACAAGCTATCATGAGGTAACCCAAGCAAGCCTCAAACTGATGATCTTCTTGCCTCAGCCTGCTAAGTGCTGAGATTACAGGGGTACACCACCACACCTAGCAATCATTCTTAAGTGTACAATTCTGTGGCATTAAGTATATTCCCAATTTTATGGAACCATCATCCCAATTTCTAATCACCACCATATTTTGAGGTAGATATTAATATGCTCATTTTGCTAGAAAGGAACCTTCCTCAGAGAAGTGCATTACCCACGTCATACCACCAGTTAGTTGGTATAGTCAGATTTAAACCCAAGTTTGCCTGACTGGAAGGCCCATATTTTTTATGCTTTGTTTTAGCAGCAAATTAAATTATCAAGCAAGAAAATAGGAAATCTTGGTCAAACTATCAGTTTAGGGTACACACCATAAAGATTATATTGGGAAAGGCAGATGCCATAAATAGAAGACAAAGTCAGGAACAAAAAAGTGATCAGAAAACAAGTCATCAAAGATAGGACACTAGAGGTTGGGATTGGAAGACTAGGGGAAGCCATTTAGATTCTTCACCATGTGTCTGTCAGCTTTTTGTGCTCTGGGAGCTTGTGTGTTGCTGTAATGCTGAAAGCTATGCTACCAGTATTTCAGATACCGGCAGAGTCACCCATGATAGATACATTTCAACTGAGCTTCCAGACTAAGTCAGACTAGGGAGAAGGACCCAGCAGCCCACTCCTGAAACAATTACCTATTGAAAATCTTACAAATAGCAAAGAAGCACTGTCAAATATAGTGCTGGAAAATGAGTCCCCCAGGCTAGAAGGCATTCAAGAAACAACTGGGGAAGAGTTACCTCCTCAAAGTACAGTTGACTTTAATGATGAGAATGGAGTAAAGCCCCAGGAACCTCCATTTGGTGATGTGGAACTACTCAAAATGAAAGAAACACAGTGGTCGCAACATTGGGCTCAAACCTAAAAAGACTGCATGGCACAGTATTGGGGAGTGTTTTGTTCTGTTGTATATAGGGTCACTGTGAGTCATCTGACTTGACAGCATGTAACAACAACATTTAGGTTCTAGGACAGTTAGAAAGGGGGCTTATTTTCAGTGGAGACTTCAAGAATATCTGGCTCTACCTGTTGACCCTCCTCTGGTTTGTGGGTGAACAATTCTTGCCCTGCCCATTTCTCCAAAGGATTCTGACCTACAGACTAATGATAAACTATATGTTAAAAATACTCTTAATTTCATGTTAAGCATTCATTAAAAGAAGTCACATAAGAAAGTTGATCTGTATCAGGAGAGAGACACATCCTGTGGTGGGGCCAGCCTGTAAATGAGTCTATAATGACTGGAGAGCTCTATTTCCTTCTTGTTAGGACATGATAGGTTCCGAGTAGGTGTCCCTTACCCCCTAAATCACTAGCTTCTGTCTAAAAGGTGTCTACCTTTGATGAGTATCTCTTGTTTAGTTTTTAACTAAAGATTTTTAACTAAGGCTATTAAAACACTAGGAGGTGTTTAATCTGTTCATCTGTTTGTTTTCAAAAGTCTGTCTCCTTTCATTTGTGATCCTAGGTAAGTAGTAGTTTGAAGGGTTTTACTTATACAAAAAGATCAGTTCCCTAATTTTCAATTTCCCTAAGTTTCTACAGCGTCAGAAGCTGTCTTGAAATGGGGAAGGGAAGTTGTGAGGATGGACTGGGTAACACTCCCTGATGTTCTCAGACCCTAAAACCTGGAATTCCACAAAGCTCCTTCTCCAACTGTATACTGAACACAAGTAATAACATTTTCTTAGAATTATTTTAGGTGTAAATCTGCATTCTAATCTTAATGATTCATTCATTATCCACTAAACAGAAATGACACAGAGGCAGGAGTACCACAGAGCCGATGTCATTTGACAAGGTTGACACATGTATGAGGCTTATCACTCTTCCTTTAGAGCAGCATTTGGGGAGCAAATGTCCTAAGATCTTATGTGTGGATAGTCTGTTTTTAATACAGAGATAAAAAAAAAAAACATAAAAATGGACTTTTTTTCTCCTTTTCTTTCCAGCTTTTCCTGTTGTCCTCCTTTCCTTCTCTGCCTTTTCTTGCAGTAGCTGGTCTTTTCAGAAGGCGCCATGGAAGATGAGGGCTGTGCCACACTGTGCCGTAGGTAGCACAAACTAGGCAACAGTGGGCGGACCACAGGATGCTGAGAAAGGATTGGCCCAGTCACGTGGGAGCCTTGGGAAAAGGAGTAATCTGGCACCCTTCAACCAATATTCTTTAAATAACTGAGGACAGAGAAATTCATTTTCTACTAATATAAAATATATATATCTTTATGGCCAGAATAAAGAATTTATTACATTCATTGAGTATAACAATATTACCACTTTTTTGGAATTGTCTTTTGTCTTTCATTTCACATTTTCCCATCACTTATAACTTGAATAGTAATAGTTACTCACCGAGCATAGAGGTTATTTATAGTTGCAAAATCTTGCTCAAAATATATTTACAAGTTCTTTGTAAACTAGTTTTTGTGTCATAAAAATGGTTCTAACTTTTCCAAAGTTCTTGTTCTTTCTTCATTTTTCTTTTGGGAATTTCTGCACTAGACAACCTCTTTTAAGACATGTCTTAGGCTTTAAAATGAAGAAAATAATCATCTGTTCCCAAGAAATATTTTAGAAACTTGAGGTAGAATTTCAAACCCAAATTCTACCCTTGTATCTTCTCCCAACCAGCTTCCCTGAGGGAGCATGCACACCTGTATCTATCCCAATGAGAACCCTGGAACCACTTTAGTAGTAAACAGTCAAATGCCTGAATTTAAAGTGAAGATTGAATTATGGCTGTGTAGAGACTAGCAAGTCAAAGTGAAGCCTCTTACTTTTCCTACTCCAAAATGAAATCTTGGGACCCCCCTCCGGTGTGCCAGAAGAGACTAAGGATAAGAACAAGACTGAAGTGGAAAGGTATAGGCAAGTTTTGCTTTGTTTTTTGTAGTGCTTGGGATTGAACCTAGGCCCCTACACATTGTAGGCTAGTGCTTTACCACTGACCCACATGCCCAGGCCTCAAGGGAGAGGTATAAACAGCTAAACCCAAGTCCACTTATTTGACAAAGTGCCAGGATGAGGTTAGTTGGCCAGAGGCATGGAGCTAGGGAGAGAGATGGGAGAGAGGAGGAAGATAAGGCCTTCTCCTTCTCTCCCCCTGCCACCCGACCTCCTTGATTCACTTATTTACTATTGTTGTTGTTTGGTGCCATTGAGTCAAGTCCAACTCATAGCAACTGTAAGCACAAAAGAACAAAACACTACTCAACCTTGTGCCACACACATGATCTTTTTAATGTTTAATCCCATTGTTGCAGCAACTGTATCGATCCATCTAGCTGAAGGTCTAGTTGAGGGATTGGTCCCTCCTAACAATATGTCCAATACATAAGAGGCACTATAGCTATCCTTGCTTCCAAGGAGCACTCTGATTACACTTCTTCTAGGATGGCTCTGTTGATTCCTTTGGCAGCCCATGGTATAGTCAATATTCATCTCCAGCACCATAATTCAAAAGCATCGCTTCTCCTGTCTCCCTTGTGGGAAAAATGTGCAAACCAGCCTGCTGCTCCTAGTGGTGGGAAATGAAAGCACAGGCATTAGGACCTGTAGGAGATTTCAGGTGGGTGATTTTCCGTGTCATGATCCCTCCCTCTCTCTAGTGAAATGTCCCCAGTTATTCTGACCAAACTTGTCACTTCTTCCCCATGGGAGATCTAATAAGAGGGTATAGAGAGGGGTATAAGCTTAAATGTAAGTTTCCTTCTTCATGAGCTATGGCAGAAATGCAGGCAGAGATATACTGAACAACTCATCCACCAGGCCCCATTATTTGCTCTTTAACAACTAAGCTCAATAAGGAAATCCTTGTTCCACAAGTACTGTCCAGAGATTAGCAGCTCCCTGAATTATTACCATTGATCCTCACTGTAACTTCCTAGGACCAATGAGATGCAGTTAAATTGTCCCTCCCGTGATTTTCTGTAATGTGTCAGAGTAGGTCATTAATTCAAGGTTACACTGCACCCAAGGCCAAATATTCACTCTCTAATCTATTCAATATTAAAGTATTGAAAAGTAAAGATGTCACATTGAAGACAAAAGTGCACCTTACTCATGCCATGGTATTTTCAGTCACATCATATGGTGTGAAAGCTAGACAATGAACAAGGGAGACAGGAGAAAAATTGATGCTTTTTAATTATGGTGATGGAGATGATTATTGAATATACCACAGACTGCCAAAAGAATCAATAGATCTGTCCTAGAAGAAGTGCAACCAGAGTGCTCCTTGGAAGCAAGGATGGCTAGATTGCACCTTATGTATTTTGGACATGTAGTCAGGAGGGACCAATCCCTGGAGAAGGACATCATGTTTGGGAGAGTGGCAGGTCAATGAAAAACAGGAAAGCCTGCACCAGATGGATTAGCACAGTGTCTACAACAATGGACTTAAACATAAATAAGATCATATGCCTGGCACAGAATCGGGGAATGTTTCATTCTGCTGTCGACAGGGTTGTTATAAGTCGGACTCAACAGCACCTCACAACAACAATTCTCCATTTGAAATTATGCCTACTCATATTGTCCAATATTGATCAACAGAGAAGGCTACTTTTAAAAGTTCAAACAACAAAGAATGCTGAAAATTGAGTAATGTGAAGCTCTTCCCATTATTAAATTCTCAGGGAAATTCAAGTGCAAAGCGAATTCCTCTTCCTATTGTAAACTGAACTCCAAAGACTTTAAAGCCTGATATGCTTCTCCCTGGTTTTTTGGTTTTTTTAGTCCCTTTCAGAGGGTTCTCCTCCAAATGCCCGTGGGTTTTGGGGTCCTTCAGTGGCCACTGCATCTTCTTCCATTATAACAGGTATAGCACTTTCAGTACCTTCAAAATTGAAACAATCCTCCCAAAGCTCTTATGTCCCATAAATGTAGATGTAGACATGACTCTTGCAGTAATAGCAAAATGCTCTTCTAGAACTCAGTGTATAGACACTTTTTACTATTGGCTATCAAAGATTATAGCTGGCCTTAGTGTTCTTTGGGGGAAAGGGAATAGCACAGAGGGAACAAAGGATGGAGAGAAAACATCTTGACTTCCACCTTGCCAGGATGCCTATTAGGGCATCTCAATTTTCCAACTACTACTTGTGATTTTAGATTCACTTGGATACATTTATCATCACGAGGTTAACTGTAACACTACATTTTTAGTAAGAACACAGTTGACTTCCTGTACCACACCTCTTTCATTGGTCACCCCCAAAACCATTTCTTTCCCCTAGAGACCTACATTTCTTCATCCAGCTCACCCCATCTGAGCAATCTTCTCACCTTTGCCAGAGGTTAATTTAAGAATGGGGCTGGGATTTAGCTCAGTTGGTAGAGTGCTGCTTTGTGTGCTCATAGACCCTCGGTTGGTTCCTCAGCACCACAAAAATGGGAGAAGGACTTGGCAGCCCATTCCCAAAACAATTTTGAAACAATCAGCCATTGAAACCCTATGAATAGCAGAGAAGCACTGACATGGTGCCAGGCATGGCACAGTGTCAGGAAGTGTCTTGTTCTGTTGTACATAGGGTCGCTATGAGTCAGACCTGACTCAAAAGCACCTAACAACAATTTAAGAATGAGCATGAGCCAATTGGTTACAAAGAGCCATGCGGAGGTTTTGCTGGCAGCATCTCCAATGTCTAGTTCATTCTCAAGTCTGCCTTCTTTCTCTTGGTACCCTTCCCATGTGTTTTGTAAGTTTGAGACAGGGTCTTACTGTGGAGCCAAGGCTTGCTCCAAATTCGCCTCAACACTTCTGCCACAAGTCTCCTAAGTGCTGGGATTACAGGCATGAGCCACCATCCCTAGATCCATTTCCATATTTTGAATATTTATGTCCATTTCCATGTTGAGTCTGGTGTTTTTGAACTGGAAGCACAATATTGAATTGATCCTGGTTTCTGTCCAGTGACATAGCTTCCTCTCCCGTGTGTGAATACAGCACTCCACATTTATAATAGCCAACACTGCTGTCTATGTTTATGGCCATGTAGCTGATTTTTTTTTTCCCTGAGGATTTGTCCATCCCCTGCAAGAACTCAGGACTTTTTAAACTTTATGAAACAGCTGCTGCCACTATTTCCTATTCTAGAACTCCATAGGTCTATTAATCTTGTTTCCAAGATCTTCTCTCCTGAAATGTATCTTAGCTGGATAATCACCCTCAACAGATTCCTGAATATGAAGCTGCTGTTGTCATAATTTTGGGAGCACAGTGGGGTCTAATACAACCTCTGACATGTGATATTCCCCTAACACCCTACTTCCTTAGCTTTTAGAATCTCTAGTCCTTGAGTAACTTGAGTTATCACAAGTATTACTTTCTGCCATTTCTTTCTGTCATTTACTACTTTCAAGGAGGCCTTGATGAGCATTTAAATTTTAAGCTGCTACTTAAGTGGGTCTACTTTCTCCTCTGGGCTGGGATTTAGCTCAGTTGGTAGAGCACTGCTCTGCAGTCTCTGAGGTCCCGAGTTCGATTCCCAGCCCTGCAAAAATGGGAGAAGGATGTGGCAACCCACTCCCAAGGCAATCCCGAAACAATCTGCCATTGAAAATCCTATGAGGGTTGCTATGAGTTGGACATGACTTGATGGCACCTAACAACAACAACAACAACTTCTTTCTCTAACACAAATAAACCTCCAACTGCTGTCCTTTTTTCTAGGCCTATGCATTTGTTTCTTGACCTATTCTTTCTACTCTTTTCTTGAGAAGCTCTGATAGTGTAAAAAAGGTCAGCATCTTCTGCACCTACCACAAAGTGCTCAATTTAAGTATTGCTTGAGTGGAGACATCCTGCACAGGAGATTTCCTCCCTCCCATCGGTTTCAACCCATGCCTGCTCTGTACCTACTGTTGTTCTGCCTGTTTGCTTTGGTGGTGTTTTTCCTGTATCTTGTTAAAAAAAATTCCAAATGCCATCCATTTTCTAGGCATATTTCCTTTTCCTTTTTCCTTTTTTCTTTTTTTTTAAACTTTGAGACAGGGTCTCACTGAGTTACACAGGCTGCCTCTGGCCTTGAACTGGAGATCCTCCTTCTTCCATCTCCCAAGTCACTGGGATTACAGGTATGAGCCATCACACCCAGCAACAAAGCAATCTTCTACTTTTTTGTTTGTTTGTTTATGTGGTTCTGGGAATTGAACCTAAGGCCTCATGTACACTAGGCAAGTAGTCAACCACTGAACTACAACTCCAGCCCTAGGTATATTTCCTTACAACAGCATACCCGCTTCCCTACATATAATGTTCATATAATCTTGAATTCATCAAGCAAGGCCCAAAGTAATACCACCACCACCACCAGCAATAACAATAATGGCTGATGGTTTATGGAGACCCTACACTGTATCAGGGGCTGGGATTTAGCTCAGTTGGTAGAGCACTGCGCTGCAGTCTCTGAGGTCCTGAGTTCAATTCCCAGCACTGCAAAAATGGGAGAAGGACCTGGCAATCCACTCCCAAGGCAATCCGGAAACAGCCATTGAAAACCCTGGGAGGGTCGCTATGAGTTGGATACCGACTCGAGTGCACCTAACAACAACAACAACACTGTATCAAGCACTTGTTTTAAGTGTTTTTATAGGTATCAATTTGGGCTGGGATTTGGCTCAGTGGGTAGAGCGCTGCGCTGCAGTCTCTGAGGACCCAAGTTCAATTCCCAGCACCGCAAAAACGGGAGAAGGACCTGGCAATCCACTCCCAAGGCAATCCCGAAATAGTCAGCCATTGAAAACCCTATGAGGGTCGCTATGAGTCGGATACTGACTCGACAGCACCTAACAACAACAACAACAACAAAGGTATCAATTTACTCAGTTCTCATCACCATCCCACAAAATGAGGACTATTATCACCACCATCTTACAAATGGAGAAACAAGCAAAAAGGCTAAAGAATTTGCCCAAGGTCAGCCAGCCAGTAAGTGGCCACGCTCTCTGTCTTCTATTCTCACATTTACTCACAGTTCTGTCACTTACCAGACCTTCTATAATTCAACATCTATTATAGTTTTGGCCTACTCCTCTTTCAATACTTAGAAATTGAGTTTTCCTTTTAAAAAACAAAAATAAAGTATGCAAATATCCATCACAACCCATTCTAAATATTGAACATAATTAATTTAATAGTGCGATGTCTGTATTACTCTACAGGGAAAGTATTAGGAATAGAGTCTATAATTCTTTAAAGATAACCTCTATTAGGAGTATCACTGGATTGTGTGCTTACCAGGTTTCCCCACACATACATTAAATTTAAATCCTTAGTTCCAAGTTCATTTTCACTACCTGATAAAATATTATCTCAGCATGTACTAAAGAATGAATTTTTGCAGCTTAGTGAGATAAGTCATTCATACTCTAACAAGGATATTTTAAACAGAGCTGGTTATTCCTGTAGGGAAACCATATTCAGATCAAACTAATTTCTTAAATGACATAAAAGGAGTGAGTGGCTTTGAGGTGCCTTATGTAACTGACTGAGTGCTGATGGCTTGGGATTAGATGATGGAATGACAGAGGAAAGGGAAGCTGAATCTTTGAAAAATTATAATTTGAAAATCACAATAAGTATCACCTGCCAGGTATTAAAATGATTAAAGAGCTTATTTTTTTCCACACTTCTATTGTGATAGGTTTTATAAACAAATAATTTTAAGTACACTAACCTGTTAAACACTAGTAATTAGTTGAGAAAAACAAACACAAATGTTCTTGAAGAGAGAGCAAACCCTGAGGGAATTGAGTCCTCTGAAATTATGCTAAGTGTTACTGAAATAGCTCTGGAAGACTCCTACCCCCAAATTAAAAAAAGAAAAAAAAAAAAACCCTTTACATTTTGCTACTGTTTTCTATCATCCACAACTTCTATGACCCCCACAAGGAAAACTCTCCACTAGATGGACTGACACAGTGTCTGCAATAATGGGCTTAAGCATAAATAAGACGGTGTGCTTGGCACAGAATCGGTAGTGTTTTGTTCTGCTGTACATAGGGTCGCTATGAGTCGGAGTCAACTAGACAGTGCCTAACAACAAACAACTTCTATGACAGCTAACTGATAAGATTATTTGCTGATATAGGTAGATATGGTGACAGATGAAACATTCTGGGATATTTTGGGTTTTCAACAGAAGCATTAGTGTTTATAATACCTGTGAATGAAAGAACACTGGATTGGCAGATAGTAGCTTTGCTGTGAAGTAGTAATGGGATTTGTTTTTGTTTTCTCTCTTCTTTGGACTCCAGTTTGCCAGTCTGTCAAATACAGAAATGAGATTAAATGATCTGCAAGGCCCATCCTAAAAACTCCAAAATTCCATAATTTTCAGTTAAGATGGCTTTGAACACTTGCACAAATAAGACTCTAAGATTTAATTTTATGAAATAAACTAAAAACATGTATAAACAAGTGACATGGGAATAAATATTTTAAAAAATATTTCCTAACAGATATATTATTGTTAAACTAGTTTCTCTCTTGCAGTTCATCAGCCCACATGGCTCCAAGAAAGGGGACAAATGCTTTGTAAAGAATGAAGAGGAGCTGGGCGTGGTGGCTCACATCTGTAATCTCAGTAATTTGGGAGGCAGAGGCAGGAAGATGGCAAGTTCAAGGCCAGAGGCAGCCTGCATGAGTTAGTGAAACCCTGTTTCAAAAAGTAAAATATAGGCTGAGGGTACAGCCCAATAGCACAGCACTGGCAAAGCGTGCAAGTGTGAGGTCCTGGGTTCAATCCTCTAGTACTGCAACAAAACAAACAGAAAGAATGAAGAGGAGCCTGTAATCCCAGAATTTAGGAGGCTGAGGCAGAAGGATCACAAGTTTGAGACCAGAGGCAGTCTGCGTAATTTAGCGAGCTCCTGTCTCAAAAAGTAAAACAAACAAACAAACAACAACAACAACAACAAAAAAAAAACGGGCTGGGGGCGCAGCTCAGTGGTCCAGCACTTGCAGAGCATGCAGGCTCAAGGCCCTGGGTTTGACCCCGAGTACCGCAAAAATAAAAAATAAAAATAAAAATAAATAAAAAAAAGAATGAAAAGGATATAGGGATATAGTGCATAAGGAGAGTTCCTGACATACAAGAAAGAGAAGAACCCATCCTTTGTGTCTCTGGAGTTGGATACAAAGAAAAAAGGACAGAAAAGAGGCAATGAGACTTACTTGCCATTACCTCTCAGGGTGGAAACTAAAGTTTGAGGTATGTAATTGACATATTCACATAGATATGTGAAGACTGAAGAAAGCTTAGGATAGTGGTTTGCTTTTCTGGGCATGCCTTTGCAGGGCAAGACCTCTAGGAGCTCTTCTTTCAGCCTAGCATTATGTTCAACATGACACAAGGAGAATAATGCAACACTGGAGAAGGGATGTGGCCCAAGCAGCTCAAACCAACGCCCCTGGCTCATCAAGGCCTACATGGAGTACTCAGGAAGTCCCCAAGTGCCCATGTGTTTCAGTAAGAGGACAGAGTGGCGCTGTGAGGATCAGTGGACCTGTGGAGGCTCCAGGTCAGTACAAAGAATTTGAAGTGTGTATTTATATGTGCACATGCATGTGCATGTGCGTGCGAGTGGGATGTCTCAGAATGGACTTCAATAAAAGAAAACTGCACACCTCAAAAGGACAGAAATGACCAGTTTTACTGCTGAAGCTAGCATTCTTACTATCTGACTATACCACCTGCCTTATCAGAGGACAGGAGGACTGGCAATTGTGGCTTAGATGCCCTTCTCTGTTACCATGTAAACCTCCCTATTCCTAGGGTCTGCTCCTACCCTACTAGTCACTGTGTGAATTAGAAAAAAAGGTGCTCCCTTTCTGAAGACATTTTATTTTCAGGGATCAGAAAATTGTCATAATAGAACCAAAAACAAACAAACAAACACACAAAAAACCATATTAGAACAAGGCACATTACTGCCATAGGCTAGAGAATTGTAATTGATTTAGATATGTTGTTGTTGTTGTTGTTGTTGTTGTTGGGTGCCAAATCAGGTCTGAATTATAGTGACCCTTTATACAACAGAACAAAAGACTACCCAATTCTGTGCCAGACACATGATCTTTTTTATGTTTAAACCCATTGTTGCAGCAACAGTTTCTATCTAGTTGAGGGTCTTCCTTTTTTTCATTGACCTGCCACTCTCCCAAACATGATGTCCTTCTCCAGGGATTGGCCCTCCTGACAATATGTCCAAAATACATAAGACGCAGTCCAGCCATCCTGTGCAAAAGATACCCTTTACACCTTATACAAACTGCCTACCCCATACATATTTTGGAATAAGGAGATAGAGAAATAAAACCTAAAAGACAGTATTTAGGTAAAAGAGAAAATTGAGATAATGTGTGGACTTGAGGTTAAAAATCATGGAAAAAAAACAAGCTACACTTTGTATGCTGGGATTTAGCTCAGTTGGTAGAGCGCTGCGCTGCAGTCTCTGAGGTCCTGAGTTCAATTCCCAGCACCGCAAAAATGGGAGAAGGACCTGGCAATCCACTCCCAAGGCAATCCCGAAACAGTCAGCCATTGAAAACCCCATGAGGGTTGCTATGAGTCGGATACCAACTCGACGGCATCTAACAACAACAACACCACTTTGTACATCTGAATTACTGTAAGTAAATATTCAGCTCTGCCACCCAAATACAAACTTTGTATGATGCCCAAGATTTTGATTTTTATCTTACTAGTATTTCCCATTACATATTATGCAAACATGGAAGGAACCAGCAAGTATTTGTTGAATAAAAAAGTACTTTTTGAAGAAAAATAAGAATTATGGACACATGTATAACATGCAATTTCCCTGTACTTTTACTTATCTCCTCTGTTTATTTTAATCAAATGTAAAATTTTACTTATTTGCATTATAATTTGGAGTTCTTCAAGCTGTTTGTTTTTGTTTGCTTGCTTTTGCGACAGGGTCTCATTAAATTATGCAGGCTGCTTCTAGCCTCGAACCCACAGTCCTGCTTTTGCCTCTCAAATTGCTGGGATTACAAGGCCTGAGCCACTGCACACGTTCAAACTGTATTTTAATAGCGTCCTCAAGTATGCTTTTGAAAGGAAACTTAGATCTAAGTCTCCATTTTCTGGACCAAAGAGAAATCATCTTAAAATCACAGAACTTTTAAAAAATGGAAAATAGCATTATGCAGTATAAAATCAGTTTTTATTTAAAGGAAGGGGGAGCTGACATCTATCCATATTTGCTTAGAGTCATGTATCAAATTTGGGACTCTACCCAATACTGGCTTACCTCTCCTTGCGCCTCTCCCTCTTCCCCAAATACTCGTCTACCTTAGACTTTCTTTAGCATGCTTTGTAATGGCTTATCAAATGAAAAAAATTATCGGAAGGTTTGAAAAGAGAATCCTGAGGTAAACTGCTAGTTTTACTGTCCAAAACAATGTTAAACAAAACTGAGGATTTAAAAAAGAGGACATCTTCAGTCATCACAACAGTACCTAGGGAATAAAGACGTGTTCTCCTTGAGGAGAGATTATGCTGAGGGGACTAGATACAGATACAAAAGATAATTCCTCCTGGGGCTTTTTCTTTTCCTTTGAGTTAGTGAGACGTTAAAAAAAAAAGTAAATTACATAAACAATCACAACTTGAACACATTTAGTTTTCTCCTCTTACATATTATCTTTGCGGATCACTTCTCCAAAAAGCAAAGCAAACTGAACAAAGGTCAATACCTCTAGAAGGCTTAGATGATTACGATTAGGAACAGACTCCAAACTTCTGTTACCAACCTCAAAGGTCGGTAAAAGTAGATCTCTAAGGTTTGCAGATACCCTCAGCTAAGGTAAAGGGCACAGATTCTTTAGCGCTCCCTACAGCTCAGATTTTGAACCTACCTTGCACGGAAAAACCAGAGTTACCAAAGATTGACTCCCTCACTCCACTTTTTTTTACGCTTAAAAAATCGAGTGAAGGTTGGGAGGGGGACGCTGAAACCGCGAAACGAGGGATTAATCACTTCTCCCCATTACATCAGCAGCCCCCGCCCTTTCGCCCGAGCACCTCCTCTCCCAGAATCATCGCTACGCACAGGCGCTCCTTCGTCTACCCCAGGCTCTATTATATGCCCTGATACCTCCCCATTATCACCCGCCCCGCCACACTTCCCCTCCCCTGTTTCCCCCTCCCTGGTGAGGGAGGGAGGAAACCCGAGACAGGAAACAGGGCGTTGAAGGAAGGGACTTCGTGATAAGACCGGGGGCTCCATTGGCCCGAAGGTTGTATGGGCGCTTCCCATTGGCCGTCTGGCCGGAATCCCCGCCCCCGCCATCCCCGCCCATTCACCCCTCCCCCAGCGCCCCACGGCCCTCCCCCGCGCCCCTGGCTAGCCCCGCGGCGGGGAGGGACCGACTGGGCTAGAGTGGAGGCTCCGGCGATGTCAATGGCTCCTCCTGCCACGGAGCAGCAGCAGAAGCAGCGGCGACGGGGCTGAGGAGGAGGAGGAGGAGGAAAGGCTCCTTTAAGGAGGAGGAACGACTACGCCTCTTTTTCCCCCTATCTCCTCCCTTTACACTCATTTCCCCTTCGCTGAGGAGAGAAGGGGGGGCGGAGAGAGAAGAGGCCGAAGAAAGAGAAAAAATTCCTCGCAGAAATCTCTTTCAGGGGGTGTGGGGGGGAGGAAGAGGGAAAAAAGAGAGCCGGGCGCCCCCCGCTCCCTCCCTCCCTGCTCTCCCTCTCTTCTCCTCCTTCTCCCTTGCTCACCCGCCCGCCCACTCCCCCCGCCGCCGGAGACGCCGCTCGAGAGTCGGCGGGACCCGGGTCTGTCTCCTCGGCCGCCGCTGCGCCTCGCCTCGGGATCCCCAAGCGGGCGGACGCCCTTTCTTTCTTTCTCTCGCTCTGCCCGTCTTTCTGTCTCCGTCCCTCGCGGCCGCCCCGCCCGGCAGCCTCGGCCTTCCCCGTGCGCCAGGCCCGCCCGGCCGGCCCCGCTCGGGCTCCGTCCGTCTCCCCGGCCTCTCTCCGGACTCCGGGCCCCACTCGCCCCTCAGCCCGCTCGGTCTGTCCTTCCCCTCGCCCCTCTCCTTCCTCTCCCCTCCCCGCCCCCCACCCCCTTCTGCCCCGGAGCTCGCTGTGCGTGTGCGCGTGAGTGTGTGTGTCCCTCCGCCAACGCCGCCACCTCAGCCCGGCAAATGAACTCCGTCCGAGCCGCCAACCGGAGACCCAGGCGAGTGTCGCGGCCGCGCCCGGTCCAGCAGCAGCAACAGCAGCAGCAGCAGCAGCAGCCCCCGCAGCAGCCGCCGCCGCAGCCGCCCCAGCAGCAGCAGCCGCCGCCGCCGCAGCCGCAGCAGCAACAGCAGCCTCCGCCGCCGCCTCAGCAGCAGCCTCCGCCGCCGCCACCGCCGCCTCCGCCGCTGCCTCAGGAGCGGAACAACGCCGGCGAGCGGGGTAAGGCCGGGCTCCCTCCCGCGGGCTCGGGCGCCGGGCCGCCGGGCACCGCGGGCGGGGGGCGGGGAGGCCGGGCGGGTGGGGGCGGCCTGGGCGCCCCTGGGGTGGGAGACGGAGGCCGGGCGGAGGCGGGCCCCGCGGTGCCGCAGTGTAAGCCCTGGCCCGGCCCGGCCGGCAGGAAAAGCCGCGGCTTCCCGACTCGCCCGGGCTCTCGCTCAGGCCGCGCTTTGTTCGGTTTCGGGGGCTCGGCACCCTCCACCTCTGCCCCTCCCTGGGGCTTCGTGGTCGCTCGCAGAGCCCGCGGGAGTCTGTTGGCGGCCGGGGGCTGGCGGAGGATGGGATTTCCCCCTTTTCTGCCGCCCACCTTGGTCTAGGCTTCCCCTTTTTTCATGGTAGGTGGGGTAACGGCTGGAAGTGATGGGGTGGTGGGGTTGACTGGGTAACTTGTTTTCCCCGTTTCTCTGTTAGCCTTGCCCTTCCCATGGCGAAGGGGGTGAGAGGGTCCGAGTGATCCGTGGTGTTGGCCGGGGAACTTGTTTCCCTGGCCCCCCCTCCCTGGTCACGGGGTAGGGGGAGCAGCGACTCCAATCCCAGCCCCACGATGTTTGCTGCGCAGTTTGTCTTTAGTTACAGAACCCCTGGGAAGGACCCGTTAAATCAAGCCCTTTAAATAAATAAATATGGAATCTATCGGCCATTTCCAGCCCCCTCCCTCGTGTGCAGTGCAGTCAGTTACCCTTCCGCTCTGTCTGTACCCCGTCGTCTGTCCTCCCCACCACGCCGCGGTGCCCTCCTCCGTCTCCTGGTGGGGTTTGAACACCCCTCCATTGAACCAGCCCCTTGGGATTGTGTGTGTGTGCGTGTGTGTGTGTGTGCGCGCGCGCGTGTGTTGTGACCAAGGCCTAGTGAAATGTGTCATTTGGACCCAACTGTGCAGCGCTGTCTGGTAACCACCATTGTCTAAGGGCTGAGGCTCCCCGGGGTTGGATTCCTGCTTTAGCAAAAATAATGTTCACTTCTGTTTGGATGATATGGTGATTTGGGGAGGTTTATGAAGTGGGGGTGTTGATCCTTGGTCTCCAAACATAACGATTCTCTTTATTAATTAGTTGTTTGCAGTTAGGACGGAGGTCAGTACGTATTTCTGTGTATGGTTGTTGTTTTAAGGAGGAGGAGAATTGTTAGGAGACATTTTGCGTGTTTTAGTTGGTGGATTAAGGTTAATTTTACGTGCATTGGTTGTCACATATCCTTTGATTAAGGGAACAGATTAAAAGTGTTTTTAAAATTATACATTCTTTCCTTAAAAATGGTTTCATTGTGCTGGATCAAAATATTTAACAAATGAAGATGTTAGTCTGGAAAAATAGTTTAAAACGTTTGCAGTAGTCACTATTACAGATTAGTCTTTGAGAAAGCAGTTTGCTGTGTGTTGCGTGAAAGAAGGTGATGTTTCTAGCCAGTTAGAAGTCTTGTGCAACATAACCGGTAAATACATTTTAATGATTCTTTGATACTTTTGCTGGTGTTTTGGCAAATTAAAAAAATCGGTAGTCTTATCATGTCTTTTCACATATGAATATCACGGTTCTTCTGTTGTTCCATTCTGTTGTTCCATTCTGATAGTGTTCAAGTCTTCTTCCAGAACTGGCACGATATATAAGAGTTCACAGGTTGTGTGTTGTTATTATTTACAAAACAGTGAAGCAAAATTGAAACACTAGTATTTAATCTTAGAGATTGTGTTGCTAGGGTAAGTTTTTTCAAGACGTAGGGATTTGTAATAACATTCACATTGTATCAAAATGTGTCAGCCGAACTTAATTTACTTCCATCGTGTATTTTCAAATGTTTATTCTGCATCTCCTTTTATCATTTTTGTGTTATTTCAAACCTAGTTGAGGTAATTCTTGGACATTTTTGTTAATTTGTTAAAAATTATTAGCAGCCAAAATCTATTTCTACTTATATTTGAAATAAATGTTTTGGTCGTTGGCAGTCACAACCTACAGTGTCAGTTTTCTTTTTATTGATGTTCATAAACTGACAAAGATGTTCATGTATCACAATTTCAGTATGTACCTAACCAAATGGTAAATGAAATGCATTGCTTTGCAAGTAGAAACTGTTCTGGAGGTTCAGTGTTGACACAGAGAGGAAAAGAACTTGCTGATTAGCCTTCAGGGAAAATAATAAGAGTCTTTCAGAAGGCAAATAAATGGGCTCAAAATGAATAAAACATTAAGGTGAATTAAAAGCCTAAAATAATAAAGATTTTGCTAGGTTTGTGTTAAAATATATCATTCTTTGAAAAATTATCATTTTGTTGCATTTTTAAATATACAGTTCACATGTTGATCAGAAGTTAACTGAAAAGAATATTCTTAAAAGTTTCATGGGGCATACAGAGCCACTGTCTCTAGTTTGGAAAGAGGTTTTATTACTGATACTTGTATATGAATATACTGGATTTAATACGTTGGATAGAGTAATTAAGGAACTAAAGCTAACTGTTTGCGGATTTTGTTCCTTTTTTTAATCTTTTACTAACTCTTGATGAATACATAATTCCTGCATTAATCTTGGGTAGAGTTACATAATAGTGGATCACACAACTTTCCAGGTAGGGGAAATTGAAGTGAGAGTCACTATTTGAAGACAAGTTAGTTCAATCTGTATGTAAATTCACTTATTTCATATGAAATGTATCTTAAGTTAATATAGCTATAATATGTTTTTCAAATGGAAATTCTGTTAAGGTGATTTTTAGCTGCTTCCTCAGCCACAAGTTAATTGGAATAAAAACTTTTCAATAGTGCTACTAAATATACACAGTATGTGTGTGTGATATATATACATACATATATATATATATATATATATGTATGTATATATATGCATAGAGACATAAATACATTTCCTCTTATACATAGTGGCCAGTGTTTGAAGAGAGAGAAACTGAACCTCATAGAGTGAAATCTTAGCAAGACTTTTCAAATCCTTTCCTGGAGGAGGATTTCTTATACACCTCATTGGAAAGAAGTGGTCTGCGTATTTCATGGAATATTGCTTTCAGTCGTGTTACTTGAAATGGTCCACTATCTTAAGACTGAATAGTAATTACTAGCCTTTTTAGTCTTAAACTCCTGAGTTTGGGATTTCACATACCCCCATAGGCTAGTAGAAAATTATGTGTGTTCCATATAGTCTCAGTTTGATAATATATTACATGATTTTATAAAACTGAAATAATGTGATTGGATTTTTTATATTTGTTTTGTTTATATATCTTATTTTATATTTTAATTGACACATTTATTGGGTGCCATGTGATGTTTCAGTACATACATATTTCATGTTATATTCAAATCAGAGTATGCACATCTAGTCAAATATTTATCATTTCTTTGTGGTGAAAGCATTCAAAATCATTTCTTCTAAGCTTGTTTGAAATACATAGAACATTATTGTTTCATGTAGTCACCCTACTGTGTAGTAGTACACCAGAATGTATTTCTCCTATCTAACTATAACTTAGGACCATTGCCCAACCTTCCTCATCCTTCCCTGCCTCCAACTCTCCCTAGCCTTTGGTAGTCACTATTCTACACCCAACTTCTTTGAGATCAACGTTTTTAGATTGCACATGAGTGAGATCATGTAGTATTATTCTTTCTGTGCTTGAGTTATTTCACTTAATGATACCCAGTTTCATCCATGTTGTCACAAAAATGACACACTTCCATCCCTATTTCTAGTTGAATAATATTCCATTGTATTATATACACCACATTTTCTTTATTCATCAGTGGATAGACACTTAGGTTGTTCCCATTTCTTGACAATTATAAATGGTACTGCAATAAATATGGAGGTACAGATATTTTAAAAACACTCTAATTTCCTTTGTTTATATATACTTTTGTTTTAAAATTGTAGAAGGAGTTAGATTTTGTAGCCTGTTCTGATGAATCTGTCCCCGCCCCCCACTGGGGGGTTGAACCCAGGGCCTTGTGCTTATGTACTTTGCAAGTGCTGTACCACTGAGCTCTACCTTCAGCCCCCCCATCCCCCCACTTTTTTTTTTGTAGTTTTTGAGACAGGGTCTCACTAAATTACGCAGGCTGCCTCTGGTCCTCTGGTCCGGTACTTGTGATCCTACTGCCTCCTGAGTCGCTGGGATTATAAATGTGCCCCTCGGCTCCCATCTGAATCTATCTTTATCCTTGGAGTCTATTTTGTATTCTTTTTCTAGCAGTATGGGGAACTTACAAGTCTGCAGAAATGCAGTATGTTCTGATTGGTAGTTTTAGTTGTTAAAATTAATTTCTTTGAGCCAGGTATCATGATACAGTCCTTTAATCCCAGCACTCTGGAAACAGGCAGGAAGATCACAAACTAGTCCACCTGGGATTCATAGTGAGACTCTGTCTCAAAATAACAACAACAATAATAATAATATTTCTCATTTACTCATTCATTTGAATAAATAATCAATGTGGGGTATTTCCCCCTCTTGCAGTACCAGGGAGTTGAATCCAGGCTGCACGCATGTTTTGCAAACACTCTTCCACTGAACTGCAGCCCCAGCCCATTTTTTACTTTTTATTCTGAGACAGAGTGTCGCTAAGGTATGCAGGCTGCCCCTTGCCTTGATCCTCCTGCCTCTACCTCCTGAGTCACTGGAATTAACAGGAGTATGCCACTATATACAGCTGATAATAAATGTTTGTAAGTTGAAGTTTGGAAGTCCTCTTCGTATGTCAGTTACTAAATTCTAGCTAGAATCAATCTGTATTATTAGTTTCTCATTCATTATGTTTTAATAAAAGATGAAATTTGAGTTCTGAAAATAATGTTTACATGGAAGTTCTTGAAAGGAGTGTACACACACATACACGCACATATATTTGGTTATTGGGAAAGCATAGGACTGTTTCGAGTGTTGAAAATTTAACTACAAGATATTTATAGTTTGAGAAATTTAATGAATGCCTTAATAAGTTTTGCTACTAACATACAGTCTGAAATAAGCTTATAGCGTAAAAATTTTAGTCTTATACTTGTGGCATAAAAATCTCACCTATGACCATGGAATTCTAGGGTTTTTTTTGTTTTGTTTTTTGTTTTTTTTCTTTTTTAATTGAACTTGGTGGAATAGTTCAGTTCATGTAGTATTATGTAAAATATTCCTGATAGAGCTAAGTATTTATATCATGTAGAAGCCAGGACACTTCTTGATGTTCTGGTTATACCTTTTTCTAGCAGTAAGGTTATACCTTCTGTGCAGTTGTTCTAGATCATGATGTTTTTACCTTGAAGGTCTTCATATTGCCTACAGAACAGGGAGTCTGAAATCTTAATAGATAGAGGAATTTTGGATAAGAAACATGATTTTTCCTGTCAGAGGAGCTAAGTGTTCTGGGGCACTATTCTCCCACCTGGTGGCTTAACCTTCAAAATTGATCCCATGAGAGAAATGTCATTCTTTTGTTTTTCTTTTTGGAAGAGAGTCTGATTTTTAAAAGCTTAGAAATATTTGAGGGATACAAATGGGGCAATATCATATAAAAGTTGAAGTTGTGCTGATGAGTTCTATAGGCTGTCCCTGTACTGCTTTTCTCTTTCTTTCCTTGAAATTCTGGTAAACCCAAGGAAAGGCCAGCTAGCTTAGAAACTTGCCAGGTAAGGCAAGAACCACCAGTAGATCCTGACTGTTAGTGAGGACTTTCTGTCGTCCTCTCCCCGTTTACATTTGCAAAACTCAAGGCTACTGTGTATAGTCATCCCTCCCTATCCCTGGGGGACTGGTTTTAGGATCCCCTCCCCCATACCAAAACCTTTGAATCTTATATAAAATGGCATAGTACTTACAAAATTTACATATAACCTATGCATACCCTCCCATATATGGTAAATCTTCTCTAGATTACTTATGCTTAATACAGTGTAAATGCTATGTAGATAAGTTTTTGTTTTTGTTTTTTGTTTTTGCCCTACTTGGAGGTTGAACCTAGGGCCTCACATGTACTTTGCAAGTGCTCTACTACCGGGCGGCCCACAGTTTCTCCCCACCCTTTTTTGAGAGGGTCTTGTTATAATGGAACTAGTGGATTCAGAAGGCAAAGTATATTTTCTCAGTTATTTTTCCTTCTGTATTTCTTAGTGTTGAAAATAACAAATGTACAGTAAGGAGTTATTTTGATGTGAGATCCTAATGTTGTCGTTAGGTGCCGTCAAGGCAGGGGTCCAACTCATAGCGACACTCATAGGGTTTCCCATGGCTCATTGGGAGTGGGTTGCCACATCCTTCTCCCATTTTTGCCGTGCTGGGGCTCTCACCTGGGTCCTCAGCACAGAGCAGTGCTCTGCCAACTGAGCAAACTGTAGCCCCGAGATCCTAATGTTGTTGTCGTTAGGTGCTGTTGAATCGAGTCTGACTCATAGCCACCCTGTGTACAGCAGAACAAAACACTCCCCAATTCTGTGCCAGGCACATGATCTTATTTATGTTTAAGCACATTGTTGCAGACACTGTGTCAGTCCATCTAGAGGATGGTTTTCCTTTTTTTCGGTGACCTATCCTTCTCCAGGGACTGGTCACTTCTGACTACTTGTCCAAAATATGCAAGATGCAGTCTAGCCATCCTTGCTTCCAAGGAGCACTCTAGTTGTACTTCTTCTAGGAAAGAGCTGTTGGTTCTTACGGCAGTCCATGGTATATTTAATAATCATCTCCAGCACCAAAATTCAAAAGCATCAGTTTTTCTCCTGTCTCCCTTGTTCAGTGTCCAGCTTTCACAACTATATGATACCACTGAAAATACCATGGCATGAGTCAGGTGCATCTTTGTCTTCAATGTGATATCTTTATTTTTCAATACTTTAAAGAGATCTTTTGCCACAGCTTTTCCCAAAGCAGTTCGTCTTTTGATTTCTTGACTGCTGTTTCCACGGGTGTTGATTGTAGAACCAAATAAAGCAAAATCATGGACAACCTCAATCTTTTCTCCATTTATTGTGAAGTTGCATACTGACCAAATTGCAGGGATTTTTGTTTTGTTGATGTTTAGTTGAAATCCATACTGAAAGCTATGTCTTTGATCTTCATCAGTAAATGTTTCAAATCACTTTTATTTTGTGTCCGTCTTGTCCTACATATCTCTGAAACATTATTCTGGTTTTTGACCTTCCTTTTCACTAGTTGTTGTTAGGTCCCATCCAGTCGGGTCCTACTCATGGCTACCCTCATAGGGCTTATGATGGCTTATTGTTTGGGGATTGTTTGGGGAGTGGGCTGCCACATCCTTCTCTCATTTTTGCTGTGCTGGGGCTCGAACCCAGGGTCTCACCAAGCGCAGAGCAGCAAACTACCAGCTAAGTTAAACCCCAGCCTGCTTTTCACTAGTTGGCTCTTTGAATTGCATTTTTATCTTACAAAGAATTCAGGGCAGTATGTGAGATTATTGGCAAGGTACTCCCCCAAATTGCACTTGTTACCTTCTGAAAAAAAATATGGAGACACAAATATAAGGAATGAGACAGTGGATAGAGTAATGTGGAGAGCTCAGGGTTGGCCTGACCATTGATTAGTTGTTGAATTTTGGGCAAGCAGTGTAACCTCTATGCCTTATTTCATAATCTTTAAAATGAGATTAACACTTGCTTTGTAGAATAATTGTAAGGATAAAAGATAGTAAAGTACCTGTTGTTGTTATTAGGTGCAGTCAAATCAGTATCCAACTCATAGCGACCCTATACAACAAGAGAAGCACTATTGTCAGTGCTTCTCTGCTATTCATAGGGTTTTCAATGGCAGATTGATTTTTGGGTTGTGGGTTGCCGGGTCCATCTCCCAGTAAAGTACATAGCACATGGTAAATGCTCAGAAATGACAGCTCTTTGAAATAAAAAAATAATAAGGGATTAGATCAGCTGTATATAAAGTTAAACCCAAAAATTTGATCTAAATGACTTCGTATAAACTTAGAGAGACTGATTTGTAATTGGAAATAAGTAATTTTTTTTTCTTTTCGGTACTGGGGTTGGACCCAGGGCCCTGGGCTTGCATGCTCTGCAAGTGCTGGACCACTGAGCTGCACCCCCAGCCCATTTTTTACTTTTTGAGACAGGGTCTCGCTAAATTATGCAGACTGCCTCTGGTTTCGAACTTGCGATCCTCCTGCTTCTGCCTCCTGAGCTGCTGGGATTACAGGTGTGCACCACCGCACCCGGCTGGAAAATAAGTAATCTTAATCCAAAGAGTTGAGATTATCTTTGAGGAACGAATAAGGACACGGAACAAACAGGTGTTTGGGAAAATAAACATTAACTTTCTTTTACGCAGTGTACTGTATGGCAAACAGGGCTGGGGTTTAGCTTAGTTGGTAAAGTGCTGTTCTGTATTCTCTGAGGCCCTGAGTTTGAGGTCCTGAGTTCGATCCCCAGCACTGCAAAAATGGGAGAAGGATGCGGCAATCCATTCCCTAAGCAATTCTGAAACAATCAGCCATTAAAATCCCTATGAAGGGTGCTGTGAGTTGGACCCAACTTGACAGCACCTAGTGTGTGGCAGACACTCTTAAATGCTATATTGTTTGATCCTTTCAGCAAGTCTGGAAAGTAGATTTTATTATGCATTTTTTCAACAAGTGAGGAAACAGGCTCACAGTTACATAGCAGCAAAGATGCATAAGAAGTAGCAGAAAAGAATTTCAAAGTATCACCCAGTCTTTCTCAAAACAAGGGAGAAAAAATCAAAACACATTTGGTAGAATGTCTCCATCACTTTCAGAAGAGGGAATAACCGAGCCCTTGCAGCAGATCTGTCCTCTGTCCTATCACATACATCTATCCTTTAGAGAAGTATACATTAGTTTGATGTTATTGTTCATTGAGTCATCTGATTTCACATTTTACAAATAACCTAATCATAATTTTGCCTCTCTTGTACACTTGTCTCAAGAAGAGACTACACTTGATTGACCAGAATGTTTTTTTGCAGTGTGTTGATGAGGTCATTAAGCACTTACTGTACAAAGAAGGGTAGATTTCCCCTGAATTACTCATAAGTTACCAATAAAGGATGTTAAGTCATTTTATCTCATGGTTACAGATGGACCATTTCAGGAGGGGGAAAAAGTGAGTTAAGTAATAGTATTAGACTTAAGTAGTAATTTTGACTGGTTATGGACCAAATATGCTTCCTTACTAGAGTACATATTTTATATGTATCTTGTTTTTTCTTTTTAAATATATATTTCGTTAACATAAGATATATGCTTTAACTTAATCCTTAGAAAATAGAGAAATGAAACCAACTAACTTCCTTCATATAATTTATTTTGGTTTTAGGCACATACCAAAAATATTTATTTCACTTTGAAAATATATTGATTGCATTTTTCAAATTTTAAAACACATCCAGTAAGATAGTACGTTAAAACAATTATAAGTTCTTTATGATTACTGCTTACTCTCCCAATTTCTGAAAATCCAGTTATCAAATATTCTGCTTATCTAACAAAGGTAACATTGTGAAGTTATGTTCAAAAAAGGGGAAAATTATTAAAAGCTATTCTCCCATCTAGTGACAAAACTTTAAAAACTATTAAGGAATACTTCCAGTAGCTCATCAGAAAAAAGACACCCATTCACCTTCTTTTCCCCCTCAAGCTTAAAAGTTATTTAAAGAGTGGGAAATGGAGTTAGAATCTGTGCTTTAAAATTTTTTTTTCTTAATATTGATAATTGTTGTTGTTAGGTGCCGTGGAGTCGTGTCCGACTCATAGCGACCCTCATAGGGTTTTCAATGGCAGATTGTTTTTTTGGGATTGCCTTGGGAGTGGGTTGCCACGTCCTTCTCCCATTTTTGCAGTGCTGGCTGTCGAACTCTGGACCTCAGAGACTGCAGAGCGGCACTCTACCAACTGAGCTAAATCCCAGCCCCAAACTTCTTTTGATTGTTGCTGTTGTTAGGTGCCCTTGGGTGGTGTCCTACTCATAGCGACCCTCATAGGGTTTTCAATGGCTGATTGTTTTGGGATTGCCTTGGGAGTGGATTGCCACGGGAGTGGATTGCCACGTCCTTCTTCCATTTTTGCAGTGCTGGGAATTGAACTCAAGACCTCAGAGACTGCAGAGCGGTGCCCTACCACTGAGCCAAATCCCAGCCCACTTGATAATCATAGTTTCAGTATTTTCCTCTAATGAACACCACCACTATTTTCCAAATGGCTGGGTTGGGCTGTGGCAAAATCTTGGTGGAAAGTTTTTCTTTAGTGCGGAATTAACTGGCCACCGTGTGGATTCAGTCTTTTGGCACTGGTTTCTTTAGTCTCTTAATATAACCATTGCACTCAAATCAAATTAGTCTTTTCTAGTTTGCCAACCCTACTTGGGTTTAGATGCTTTCTTGCCTTGTGTTCCAGGTGTAGGTATGAGCCTTATTTTCTACACCCAACATTGATTTTTCTATCTTTCATCCATAGTATGTAACATGGTGCATATGTAAGAACAGGTGGCTTTGTAAGACTTGGGAAGAGGAAGAGCATATAACTTTATTATTTCTTGTTATGTTTTGAGGTGGACAGGATTGGTGTATATGTCACTAGTAATTATTTCCTCCCACATAACTGGTCATACCTTTTTGAAAAGAGGGAAAAGCAAACCAGATTTTAAGGAGAATTAAAAGTGAATAGAATTTAACAAATGAAAAGTAGGAGTCTTTGCAAGCTTGTATCTTGGCAGCTAAAAAAGACCAAAGACTTGTTTGAAAGAAATGGAAATAGAGATAGGATAAGGTACTATATTTTGAAGTCTAATATTTTTAACAAAATGATGTTATAATAAAGGAAATTGTGAAATCACTCATTTTTCTTCTTTTCATATAAGGTCATATACATGGGAAAAGTAGCTGAATTAGTTCAAAGTTGTGCATGAATGACTAATACCCTCATAGTTTTCTGAAAAGAGTTTGCATTTTAAGAGTTCAATTATGATTACATCTCAGTTTTTGGTGTTTTAGGCCCAGTTAAAGAAATAGGTGAATTAAATGATTTGGAGAAAACTTTTTTGGGTAGGAGTCCATCTTCAGAGGGACAACATAAAGAATAAAGAGGAGGGAGGGAACTAGCAAAAGGAAGCGAAGATTACGGAAGTTGGCATGGAGAGGAGAATGAATGTGGAAGGAAAAAGGGGGAGAGGATAATCTCAATGTAAACGATGCAACTTCATGAGTACATGGGTAAAATAGGGGAATATAACCCAAATATGCATATGAGTTTTACAACATATTAGTCAAAAGGTTCCATAAACCTTGTAAATTGATAAAAGTGTAACCAAAAGTGATGCAATAGTTGTGTAATGGAAAAAGCAAATGCTGTTTTACTCTGTACCCCACCAACATTTACCAATAAAGGGAGGGAAAAAAAAAAGTACTTCTTCAGAGGCAAATAAGTACATTCGAGAAAGGAGAGCAGAGGATTCTTGCTAGCAGCACATCATGTATGTTGCTTTTCCTAATCTGCCTCTGCCTCTGATTTCAATTTTTTTCCTCTCCTACCCCAAAAAGACTAATTTTGGGTTGAAGATTGGGATGGACTAAAGTAGAATTGGGGCAGGTCAAAGTGGTAGTATGTACAGGTCATTTGAATTAGCAGAGGTCATTTGGATTAGAAAGCCTCTTTATTTTAGACACACACACACACACACACACACACACACACACACACACAGAGATTTAAATTATAGAAATAATTTTTATTAGTCTTTTAAACTAAAGCTCATAACTGAAGTATTTAAGTGCACATATGGTGTACAGTTTGATGACTTTTCACAAAGTGAACATAGCTGTGTAACAAATGACACCTAGATCAAGAAATAAAATGCTACCAGTATTTTAGAAGTCCCCTTTGAGGACCCTTCCAGTACTTCTCCTAACCCCATCTTTGTAATTGCCTGGATGAGTTGTATTGTTTTTGTTTCTTGGAGGTTTTTTGGTTTGATGGAGTATGGGTTTTTGAGACAAGGTCTCTCTATGTAGCCCAGGCTGGCTTCAAACTTGAGATCCTCTTGCCATAGCCTCCCAAGTGCTGGGAATACAGAGATGCCTGGCTGTTTTTTTTTGTTTGTTTGTTTGTTTGTTTGTTTGTTTTTTGGAAATTTTTAATGTACACCTTAATGTGATTCATTCTGACATGCTTTTCATTGTGACATTTCCATCTATGCATTTTGATGTACATTATTCATATAGGTTCCCCCTTACCCTCCCGTATGCGTCCCCCTCCCACCCTCCCCATCTAAGTCTTCTCTATCTTTTACTTGGTAATATTTTTCTATATGTCCTTGGGTTCCAGTTCTGTTTAAGATAAAAACTTTTTCTGTAGTGATCTTTGTTTTTATCTTGTTAGAATAATTGCATGCATTTTCTAGACCATTTATATTGACACCATTCTTATCTTTTTTCCCCCTTTTATTTTGATCCGACCTTTGAATAGGATTTTTCCTTCTTATAATTTTGATTCAGCTCCCACATATGAATGAGAACATGTGGTGTTTCTCTTTCTGAGCTTGTGTGAGTTCACTTAAAATACTTTTCTCTAATTCCATCCATTTTGCTGCGAATGACCTTGTTTCATTTTTCTTGATTGCTAAGTAGTATTCCATTGTGTATATATACCATAGTTTTTTTTATCCATTCTTCTGTTGAAGGGCACTTTGTTTGATTCCATATCCTTGCTATTGTGAAAAGTGCTGCATTGAAGATGGAGATGCAGGTGTCTCTGTGGTATGATGATCCATCTCCCTTTGGGTAAATTCCCAATAGTGTTATAGCTGGGTGATAACGGTAGATCAATTTTTAGTTTTTTAAGATACCTCCATATTGATTTCCACAGTGGTTGGACCAATTTACAGCTCCACCAACAATGTAAGAGTATTCCCTTTTCCCTGCAACCTTGCCAGCATTTGTTGTTATTTGTTTTATTGATCTTGGCCATTCTTACTAGTGTAAGGTGAAATCTCAGAGTTGTTTTGATTTGCATTTCCCTAATGGCTAGGGATGCTGAGCATTTTTTCATGTGTTTCATGGCTTTACGGACCTCTTCATTTGAGAACTGTCTACTCAGTTCTTTGCCCATTTGTGTATTGGGTTATTTGTTTTTTGGGGAGTTTTTTTCTTGAGTTCTTTATAAATTCTAGTAGTTAGACCTTTATCTGATGTATAAAATGCGAAGATTTTTTTCCCATTCCGTGGGGGTTTCCTTGACTCTGTTAATTGTTTCTTTTGCTGTGCAGAAGCTTTTTAATTTCATGTAATCCCATTTATGTGTTCCTGTTGCAGTTTCTTGAGCAATTGGAGTCCTATTAAGGAAATGCTTTCCTATCCTGTCTGGTTTTGAACTTGATATAAATATGATCAACCTGCTGGGATTTAGCTCAGTTGGTAAAGCACTGCGCTGCAGTCTCTGAGGTCCTGAGTTCAATTCCCAGCAGCGCAAAAATGGGAGAAGGGCCTGGCAATCCACTCCCAAGGCAATCCCAAAACAGTCAGCCATTGAAAACTCTATGAGGGTCCCTGTGAGTCGGACACCGACTCGATGGCACCTAACAACAACAACAATATGTACCTCTGTGTGTTTCTGGCTTCTTTCCCATAATGCTTGTTTGTGAACTTCATCCATGTTGTTGCTTGTAGCATTAGTTTGTTCATTCTTCTTGTCGTTTAATATTGTATGAGTATATAACAATTTATCCATCCATTTATCCATGTGTTTGGATGTCAGAAATAGCCTACCCTGAGTTTTCTTACATGTGTATCTTCAATAAACAATGGACACATTCTCTGTGAGTTTTATATCTCAACGTATACCATTACTTGCATTTTCCTAAAGGGAGAACTTCCATTTGCTTTACAAGAAATGGAAGTTAGGACAGCTTTAAGTCATATGAATATGGCCTCTCATAATTATGTTGCTAAAACAATTGACTGGAAAGAATTTTATTCCTTTATTTTTTCAGCACTTGGAGGTTGAACCCAGGGCCTCAGGCTTTGAACTTGTGATCACTCTTGGTCCACCTCCTGAGTTACTGGGTGGCATGTGCCACCATGCCCAGTTTGGAAAGAATGATTCTATTTCAAATATTAGGGTTTTTTTTTTGTTGTTGTTGTTGTTGTT
>VMDO01002954.1:0-16688 GCA_007922755.1 Pedetes capensis | reverse complement strand
CCTCCTCCCTCAGTGCTCCCAAGTAGCTGGGACAACAGGTGCATACCACCATGCCTGGCTTGTGTACTAAAATTTCTTGTATATAATTTTATTGTTTTAAACTTTGAAAAAATAGTCTTAGTAGTTTTTATTTAAAATTTTTTTTGCAAGTGTATGTTCTTAAAATCTGAGGAACTTTTTTCAGCAGTCAGAAAGTTTATCCATTCCTGAAATCCCAGCCACTTAGAGGCTGAGGCAATAGGTTTGCAAGTTTGAGACCAGCTTCGGCAATTTAGAAAGACCCTGTGTCAAAAATGAAAAGGGAGAGGGCTGAGGATATAGCTCAAGATTGCAGATTAGGTTGTTTTGAGGAGGAAGAATATCTTCTTTTATGCTTAGAAATTAAAAAAAAAACCAAAAAACTGTGAACTTTAATACGTGACTCTGAGCCTTCACTCCAAGAACTGTTGCATGCTTTTGCTAACAAAATGGTCATAAGTATTTTTGGTTCTCCACTTAAGTTTGGAAACCTGTTTATCATTCCTTGCTTATCCTTTTAAACTCCTTCAGAAATATTTTGCTCTGAGTGTAGTGCTGCACACCTACACTCTGCAGATGGAGATAAGAGGAGTTTGAAGTTGAGGCCACCTTGAGCTACATACTGAGCTTGGGCCAGCCTGGACTACATAGTAAGATCCTGTCTCAAAAAACAAAAGAAAAGCAAACAAAAATTTTAGTAGCTATTATTTGGTCACCTGCACCTGTACCACTATGGTGTGGGATTCCATCAGATCTCGGCAGCTAAGCAGGGTCAGACCTGGTTGAGTACTTGGGTGGAAGGACCCAGCTACCCATTCCCAAAAAACAATCAGCCATTAAAAACTCTGAATGAATAGCCCATTGAAAACCCTATGAATGAATAGCAGAGAAGCACAATGGTTGGACACTGACTGGATGGCATCTAACAACAGCAACAGCATATGATCACTTCATTTCTTTCTGGCTTCTGCTTATTACCCTTTATTATTTTACATGGAGCTTACTTTAAAATTTTAGTGCTTTCACAGAAAATTTGAGGCATATTTTACTCTGAAAGGTGCTTTTCTAGTCTTTAATGAAATCTGTTCCTTTCTGGTGGATAGGAGGAAGATGAAAAAAGTACCTCTGCCAGCATCCTTGATAAGTTCTTCACGTGAAGGCTCATGCTTAAGTGCTTGTGAGGAGTAAACTTGTACTCCCTTTATTACAAGTATCCACTGAGAATGACAGATGGGGCTCGGTTCTTAAGGAACTACTTGCTTTAAATTGCTGGTACAAACTGGGCACTGTGTTGTACACCTGTAATCCCAGCAAGTCAGTAGGCTGAAGCAGGAGGATCAAAAATTTGAGACCAGAGGCAGCCTACGAAATTTGGCATGATTCTCTTAATACAGACAAACAACAAAAAACAGTAAGAAAGGGTCTGTGGGTACAGCTCAGCAGTAATAGCCATTGCGTAGCATGCAAGAGGCCCTGGGTTCAACCTGGTACTACTGCAACAACAAAAAAGAAGAGGAGGAGGAGGAGGAGGAAATAGAGGAAGAAATTGATGATATGGTATCCTTAGATGATAAAGGAGGAAGAGCTCATTATTTTGAATCTCCTTTTTCCTCAGCACTTGCCAGCCAATGCTAACAGTTGATCCTTTTGGTCCACAAAAAGCAGGTTATAAAAGTCTGCCTTTGCCTGGCATGGTGGCTCACACCTATAATCCCAGCAACTCAGGAGGTGGAAGCAGGATGATGGCAGGTTTGAGGCCAGAGGCAGCCTGTATAATTTAACAAGACCCTTACCGAAGATTAAAAAGTAAAAATGGGCTGGGGGGTGCAGCCCGGGGTAAAGCATTTGCAATGTATTTCAAGGCTCAAGGTTCAACTCCCAATCACTAAATAAATAAATAAATGAAAGAAAGAGAAAGGAAGGAAGGGGAAGGGAGTGATGAGTGGTTTTGGAATAAAATGACTTCTGAGACACTGAAAATTTTTATCTTTTTGAGTCACCAGTATAAATCACTATGCTGTGTATTTATTGGTTATTACTGTATAAACATAGTTCTTGCCTTTATAGAACTTCAAGAAGCCAAATTTAAATAAAATTTGAGATCAGGATGAGATGCAAATAAGAATATTGCTTTCATTGCAGTCTGCTTATGATTTATTTCTTTATTTGTGGCAATACTAGAGGGCTGAACGCAGGGCCTTGTACATACTTTGCAGACACTTCCAGTGAGCTGCATCGTAGCCTTTTTATAAAAATTTATCTTGAGACAGGATGTCACTAAGTTACACAGGCTACCTCTGGCCTCCAACTTGCAGTCTTCCTGCCTCCCCCTCCCTAGTCACTTGAATTACAGATGTATGCTACAATGCCTGGCTGCAGTCTGCTTTTTTGCTTCTTCTTCTTTTTTCTTCTAACAAGTAGAAATCAGTGTTTCCATTGATTATATAATTACTTTATCTCCTGAGCCAGCCCAGTTTTCTGCCTAAGTTAGATACACATAATATTTTCAAGGATGGAAATATACCGTATATTTAGATTTAGATATCCTTGGATCATTGCAAGAAATGTTAATTAAGATGGTTTGCTATGATCCACTATTGTCTGGCATATGTTTTCCCCTTTATGAATTTATCAAACTACCTGTGTGCCACATTTTAAAAGTTGTTGCGGCCAAACAATTAAACTAAGTTTTAGCATTTTTATATACATTTATTAAAAAGAATCATGCCTAGATAAGGAAATACTTGCAGAATTGGGATCATTCATTTATTTTCATGGTATTGTTCTTCATAATTATTGCATTTTCCCCCTTATATCTAGAAATTGAAGATAGGAGGACAGGTTTAGATTAAATGATATGTTGCCAGAATCTAAGCATCTCAATTGCAGAGGTAAAACAACATAAGGTTCCTCATGGCATCTTATAATCTCACATAGCAAGTAGTAGTTCTAACTCTCAGGGTGCTTTTATGGATCTTTCTTACTCATTCTTAGTATCTCCTTTATGTTTCATGAGGAACCTGTACTCTATTTTTTTTAATTGGAAATTTTTAATGTACAACTTAGTGTTTCATTCTGACATGTATTTCATTGTGACATTTCCATATATGCATTTCATTGTACATTGCACACATAACTTCCCCCTTACCCTCTTTCTCCTTTCTCCCCCATCTCCCACCCCCCCCCACCAATGGCCTCCTTTCTAGTTGCATGTCTTTTTGTGAGAATATTTTTCTGTACCCGTGCATCCCGATTATGATTTAAGTCTAAACTTTTTTCCATACTGATCTATCTTTTTAAATTGTCAGCAATATTACATGAATAATCCAGTCCGTTTGCATTATTGCCATCCTTTGGTATTATTATAATTATTTCCTGAACTATTAAAATTGGGTTGTTTACTTTGAGGTTGACCTCTCATTCCTTGCTCCCCGTTGACCCTCCCCCCCTTCTCCCATCATTGCTTCCTTTTACTAGATCCCTCCACCATCCTTTCCGATACTTAAATTGCCCCATCTCCGCTAAGTTTACATTAGCTTTTTATTATGTTCCAATTTATGTATAGGATTTTTCCTCCTTTTAAGTTTGATTCAGCTCCCCCATATGAGTGAGAACATGTGGCATTTCTCTTTTTTGGGCTTGTGTTCGTTCACTTAAGATAATTTTCTACAATTCCATCCATTTTGCTGCAAATGACATTATTTCTTTCCTTTTTTTAATTTATTTTTTATTTTTTTTTATTGCTGCCTGTTCTCTATTTCTGTGTCATTTGATTTGAAAATTTCTTAGCCAAAATTTTCAAGAGTTGAAACTCTGACCTGGGAGAATATGGATATAGGAAGCTTGACCAGGGATCTGTTTTTAGGAGGCTAGAAAAAATTCACATTATATTTCAATTATAGATGTGTTAACATATAAAGAGAAACTGGGACTATATACTCTTGATTTAGTGAAAACTCAAAATTTTTGGTGAGATAGGAGATAGTATCTTGGAATGGTAGAGGTGAGGTAATTTTTATTACTCTTCTACATTTTTTACATCGTTTTTTAAATAGTACATTTGGAATATGGAAGGAGGGAAGTTTCATGGATATGACAAAAAAAGGCAAAAATAGATGTGTAACTACCTCAGATTAACAAGCTTCTGCCCAGCAAAGATACAACCAATACAGTGAAAAGACAACCTATGAGATGGGAGAAAATATTTATGTGGTAGGGAGTTAATCTCCAAAATACATAAGGAATGCCTGCAACTTCAGCAGGAAAACTAACTTATTAAAAAATGGGCTAAGGACTTAAGTAGACATTTCTCCAAAGAAGATACACAAATGGCAAGTGAATATATGAAAAAAAGAAAACTTGACATCACTAATCATCAGTGAAATGTAGATCAAAATCACGAGATACCGCCTTACCCTTGTTAGGATGGCTATTATAAAAATAACAAGAGATAGGACTGGGGGTATAGCTCATGGGTAGATTGCTTGCCTAGCATATATAAGGCCCCAGCACCATCTCCCCTTAAGACAAAATGTTGGAGACGATAGTAGAGTATTGGAACCCCTATACTTTGTTGATAGGAATGCAGAATGTGGTAGGAAAAAACGATGGACAGGGACAGGCAAATCAAAACTAAGCTGAGATTCCATCTCCCCCCAGTCAGAGTGGCTGTCATCAAGAAAACAATAGATGCTAGTAAGGATGGGGAGGGGGACCTTTATACACTGCTGGTGAAAATGTAAATTAGTGCAGCAAATATGGAAATTAGTATGGAAGTTCATCAAAAAACTAAAAGTAGAACTATCATATGATTCAGCTATACTACTCCTGGACATATATCCAAAAGAATATTAAGTCTACATACAACAGAGATACCTGCACATCCATGTTTATTGCAGCACTGTTCAAAGTAGCTGTTACAGAATCAGCCTTCATGTACATCAGCAGATGAATGGATAAAGAAAATGTGATATATATGCACAATTGAGGATTTTTTTTCCTTCAGTCCTAGAAGATTGAACCCAGGACCTCACACATACCAGGCAAGTGCTCTGTCACTAAGCTGTACCCCCCACCTCTTTATTTTTTGAAACAGGGTCTTGCTAAATTGCTTAGGTTGCCTCTGGCCTCAAATCTGCTATCCTTCCCACTCAGCTTCCTGAGTTGCTGGGATTGCAGTGTGCAGCAAGGTGCCCCACAACAATAGTTTTATTCAGTCATAAAGACTGAAATTATATTATCTGTAGGAAAATGAGTGCAACTGGAGGTCATCATGTTAAGTGAAGTAAGCCAGACTCAGAAATACCATGTGTTTTCTCTCATGTGAAGAATCTAGTTTTAAAGTGGGGGGGGGGTGCGGCAGCGTGCAGGGGAAGTAGAAGGGAGACTATTTGGGAACAGGAAGGGGACAAGAGAGAGCAATGGGAAAGTAAGTATGGGCAACATGCATGATATACATGTATGAAAATGTCACAGTGAAACTCATTTTGTGCAGTTAGTATATGCTAACAAAAAAACCCAACAATGTTAAATTGAATAAATATGTCCTCTAATAAATCATCTGTAACTGCATGCAAACATTAAAAAAGAAAGAAAACATGGTGGGATTTCTTTAAAAAAAATTAAAAATAGAATCATGGTATTAGTCAGCACTTCCACTTCCAGGTGTTTATCCAGGGGAGTTGAAATCAGTGTCTTGAAGAGATACTGCTTCACAATTGTGAAAGTATGGAAAAAAACCAACTGTTACTAACAAGTGAATGGATAAACAAAATATTCACATTGGAATATTATTCAGTCTTTAAAAAGAAGGAAATTCTGCACTATGCAGTGAAATAGGTATGCCTTGAAACATTGGCTAAACAAGACAGTTATGTAAAGATAATACTGCATGATTTCATTTATAGGAAGTATTTAAAATATTTTCATAGAATCAGAGTGGAATGAGGTTGCTAGTAGCTGGAAGGAGGGGCACTGGAGGGTTAACTAGTCAACAGGTATAAAGTTTCAGTTAGCAAGATGAGTAAGTTCTAGAGATGACTTTGTACCTATAATAAACAATGTTGTATTGTATACTTAAAAATTTAAGAAGAGGCTGGGGATGTAGCTCAGTGGTAGGGCACCCCTCCCCCCCACTCACACACACCCTCATGTTAAGTGTTCTTAATAGAATACAATAAAGTTAATAAAGTAAAAGAAGTAAAAGCTACAATTTTAACAGTTTTGATTGTGATGTGAATTCACACTACGGCTTGATGGCATAATCCCCATGTAAGCCACTTTAAATTTGAATAAAAGCTTTAAATTTACAATTTTCAATGCTGTGTGTTCTAACTAGTTATTAATTTATGAACATTTTTATTATTTGTATTTTTAGTATTGTAGTTACAGTAACTTTAGAATGATGATTGGCTATATCATTTCTAGGAATTGAGTAGAAGTGATGATCAGAAAGTTCAGAATTAAAAACAAAATCTAGCATTTGGGACTTGGAGCAGCAATTCTACCATTCCAGCATAAGCTACTCACTGTAGCATAGAATTCTTTTTACATCAATTAGATTATGGTAGTAAATGCATAGAAAGAACATTTTGCTTACATACCTGGCTGAATGATGAAATGTAGAAATGTAGTATGTAAATGAACTGAATGGTTAGAAAAAAAAGAGAACTTGCTGCTCACAACAGGTGACTTTTTCCTCTCCCAAGATTCTTTGGAGGTATAGACTTGTGTATGATTGATAATTTTTTGTAGGGGATATTTTCTTTTCATGAAACTGTTTAGCTCTGAGGAAATTAATGACTCAGTTTATGAGGTTTTGAAACATTACTAAAGGAAATTGTTTCATCATCAGTTTAAGAAAACCACATAACACACCTCACTTTCTAAGATACTGTATTCTAGCAAGTTTGGATTGTGAGACTTAACACATTTGGGAATATATAACCATTTTCTAAAAACATGGGCCTTTGAATCTTAAGTTTAGTTATTAGATTTTGAATTAGTTCATCTCAAACTCAATTAGTTTTTGACTATATTATAGGATCCTTATAAACCTAAACCAAGAGAAAACAAGCATTTCCCTATTAGAAAATATACTAAAAGCCTTCCTTAAAAGAGGTGAAGTAAGTTTGTTTTGGCTTAAAGTAGAGGCCACTGGACTGGGGATATAACTCATTGATAGAGTACTTGCCTAGCATCCACAAGGCCCTAGGTTAGATCCCTAGCACTGTTAAAAGATAAAATAGAGGCTGCTGATGTGGTTTAGGGAAAGTCAGTAAAAATAGGGGTGTGTGTGTGCGTGTGTGTGTGCGCGCGCGCGTGCGTATGAAAATGTGTTTCTCTGAAATAGTAATTTTTAGTACCTGAAAAAGGAATGAGAGCAACATGGATTTAAATGAATCTTTTGTTCTTTTATGGAGTAGTCATATTGGTGTTGTGTCATTTGGGGGAGATTTACGTAGGTTGTAAAGCTATAACTTATAAAACTAGTGCTAACCATTTGCAGATAGACAGTAAATGATTGTTTCTGTTTCTCCTCAGTTTCCTTCTCTAGATCCAGGTTCGTTCATGTAATTACTAATTTACATTACTGAACATACTAAATACATTTATAGATGATTAAAAAATTGAGGTTCGGTACTTGAAAAAAACAAGAAATTATATAATTTGAGTAATCTGTTTTTAGGCTAGAGTTTAGCTCACTTGGTAGAGTCCCGCTCTGTGCTCTCTGAGGCCTTGTGATTGATCCCTAGCACTGCAAAAATGGGACAAGGACATGGGAGCCCATTCCTGTAGCAATCCCAAAACAATCAGCCACTGAAAACTTTATGAGAGACTTGGTGAGTCGGACCCAACTCGATGGCACCTAATAACAGCAGTCTGTTTTTAAACAGACAAATGTGTTTTAATATGCATATTACCAAAGAACTAGAGTCTTAGAAAAGAAATACTGTGCCTAGACAGAACTAAATATAGCAGATATAGGCTGTAGTTAAAGTGTGGTATATGTGAGTGTGGGTGTGCATGTGTGTGAACAAAATGTATCATAGCAATAAGATTTATAAAATTTTGAAATTGTTTCAAAATTATATCTCTTAGCTGGGTGTATTGGCACATGTTTATAATCCTAGCACTTTGGGAGGCTGAGGCTAGAAGGAGGACGTATGCGATTTTGAGGCTAGCCTGAACTATGAAGCAAGGCCCTGTCTCAAAATATATTATGTCTTACAGAAAATTTACATGCTGTTCTAAAGAGGGACAAAATTAAAGTCTTTCATGTGATTGGACACTATTCTCCCCTCCTCTCCCATCCCCTCCTCTTATCTTCCTTATCTTGGTGTGTAGGCCAGGCTGGCCTCAGCCTTGCATAGATCCTCCTGTCTCAGCCTCCTGAATGCTGGGATTATAGGTGTGGGCCACCACTCCCTGTTTAGAAGTAATTCTTAAAAATGTTCAGTTTTTTTTTTTTTTCTGTGTGGCTTAAAAGATAGAGAAAACTAAATTAATAGATTGGTTTAGACTAGTGTAAAGAACACCTGGTAAACACTAAAATGGAGCACTAAAGACTATATCTTTATTTTTTGGTGATAGCTATTAGTATTAGATATTTTAATTGTCTTAGAGATGATATTTAGAAAGAACATTATAGAATTGTGAAATAGAAGAAATCATTTTCCCTATTTTTTAGGTTATTCATTTATTCAGAGTGGCATTAAGATTTAGAACCCAAAGCTAGGAATGATGGTGCATGCCTGTAATCCCAGCAGTTTGGGAGGCAGAGGCAGGAGGATCACAAGTTCGAGACCAGAGGCAGTCTTTGTAATTTGGAGAGACTCTGTCTCAAAAAAAAAGTAAAAAAAATTGGGCTGGGGGTGCAGCTCAGTGATCCAGCACTTGCAAAGCATGCAAGTGCAAAGCCCTGGGCTCAACCCCCAGTACCGCAAAAAAAAAAAAGGTTTGGAACCCACTGGGCATGGTGGCTCACACCTGTAATCCAAGTGACTCGGGAGGTGGAGGCAGATGGATCACAGGTTCAAGACTAGAGGCAACCTGTGTGACTTAGTGAGACCCTGTCTCAATTTTTAAAAAAAGAAGATTTAGGGGTGCAGCTCAGTGGCAGAGCACTTAAAAGTATGTGTGAGGTCTTAGGTTTAGCCTAAGACCAGTACTGCAAAAAATTAAAAAAAAAAAAAAAAAAAAGATTTAGAACCCAGATTAGGTGTTGGTGACACACACCTGTAATCTCAGCACTTGGGAGGCTGAAACAGGAGGATCATGAGATGAGGGCCATCCTGGACTACACAGTGAGACCCTATCTCAAAAGATTTAGAACCTAGTCTCACAACTCTTAAATAGTGATATGGTATTATCTGTTCTTGTTCTAGAATTTTATCATTATTCTATTCATTTTTCATTATAGTAAGTTGTCAAATCTATTGATCTGATAAATGTCCCTATAATTTCTCAGTTGAACTAACAAAAAAATTAAAAATTTTTTAGAATGCTTGTTTAATTCAGTAATTTGGAGGGATATGCAAGTAAAATAATTGTTCAGTTCTTATTGTGTGACCTAATTTTTTACTGGTTTTGTTGTGGTGGTGCTGGTGCTGGTGCTGGGGATCAAACATACTAGCCAAGTACTCTATCACCAAGCTTCATTCCCAGCCCGTTATTTTATTTTACTGAAGTTCTTTTCCAGTGTGAATTCAAGTATCCATTTATCATTGGTAGTATTTCAGATCAATGAAGACAAGACTTACCTTTCAATAAATGATATCAGCACTATTGATTATTCATTTGGAAAAACATTCAGTTAATTCCTTACCTTATTCAGGACCAAAAAATGCAATCCACATGACTAAAGAGATCAATATTTTTTAAGGTTTTAAGAACATTTCCTAAACAAGGCCAAAAAAATCCAAAGTTATTAAAGACCATCAAGTTGAATACATAAAATGAATATGAAGTACTGTGCAGTGAAAGGTAACTGTAAACAAAATTAAAGCAAATGACAGGGTGAAGAAAAAATTGTGCAGTTTATACAAATGATGAATACATACAAGTTTTAATTTAAAAAAATTTAAATATAAATTAGTACTTATGGAATGGAACTCTTTTTAGAAAACACCTTCTATTCCTCTCTTTTCACCCTTCTCAGAAACAACTACAGTCATGACTTTGATATAAACCGCTCATTTTGTTTTTTAATACTTTTATATATAAATATGCATTCATAAACATTTAGTTTTGTATAAGGTGATGTGGTTACTGCAGGAAACTAAGAGTTATCCTTCAGGATGTTTATTTCTGAGGGGTATATGAGAACATGGGAGAGTCTCAAAAGATATATAATGTGTAAGTGCCAAGTGAATAGATAAATCTTGAATCACTGGCTCCCTAGAAATTCCTTCCATTTTTTTTTCCCCCAGTTGAACCAAGGGCCTTCAGCATGCTAGGCAAGTGCTCTACCAACTGAGTTATACTCCCAGCCCAGAAGTTCTTAAATAATTAGAAAGTGAATTAAAGAATATGGAGGTATATAAAACCTAAAGGGAAAAGTCAGTTTTTTGGGTCTTTCCCTGTTTTTCACTCTCCAAAGATAGCACCTAACTTTTGTGATAATTAAAAAAAAAATTATTGCCTATTTTTGATTTTGTTTTGTTTTGTTTTGTTTTGTTTGTGTGTGTGAGTGCTGGGGATTGAACCCAAGGCCTTATGCTAGGCAAGTGCTCTATACTGAGCTACATCCCCAGCTCGTTTTTTAATTTTTTTTTTTTTTTTTTTTTTACACAGGGTCTTGCTAAGTTGCACAGGCTGTCTCTGGCCTCTAATTTGTGATCCTCCTGCCTCAGCCTCCCAAGTATCTGGAATTACAGGCTTGTGCCACTGTGCTTAATATTTTTTTTTTTTTTTTGAGATGGTCTTGCATTGCACAAACTGTCCTAGAACTTGCTATGTATACTAGGCTGTCCTTGAACTTGTGTTGATCCTCCTGCTTCTGCTTCCCAAATACTGGGATTACACATGTGCACCACCACACCTAGGTCTTATTTTTGAATTTTTTAATGCATATGTATATAAACACTTTTTTCATTAAGAAGAAACCACTTGTATGAATTAATTTGTAACTAAGGTTTTGTTTTTTACATAGATATCATGGGCATTTTTCTATATCAGTATACATATGAGGTTATATCATTTTTTACAGTTACAGAACAGTCCACTATTTAACTTTTTTTTTTTTTTTTTTGCTGTTATAGAACTGCAACAAACAACTTCATACAAGTATCTTTACATATTTGTGTCAGGATATCAGAAACTGGATTCATAAAAGGGTGTATTTGATCAAAGGGGTATTTATTTGGGTTTCATTTTATTTATTTATTTATTTATTTTTGTGTGTGTGTGGTACTGAGGGTTGAACCCAGGGCCTTGCACCTGCATGCTCTGCAAGTGCTGGACTACTGAGCTATGTCCCATCCCATTCTTTTACTTTTTGAGACAGGGTCTCGCTAAGTTACGTAGACTGCCTCTGGTCTCAAACTTGAGATCCTCCTGCCTCCGCCTCCCAAGCTGCTGGGATTACAGGCGTGCGCCACTGCGCCCAGGTTTCATTTTATTTTTAAGCCTTATTGAGATATAGCTGATATACAAAAAATATACATATTTATCTTTGGGTGAGTTTGGAAGGATATTTGTGTTTTAAAGTTTGGTAAATTTTTCCAAATTTGTTTTTTTAAATATGTAATTTATAATTCCACCATTGACATATAAAAATAAATGTTATTGAATGAATGAATACATGAAGTACTTAAAAGTAGAAGGAGCAACTAGTCCTAGGGCTGAAATGATTTGGAAAGAGTCCCAGAGAAAGTGAATAGGAGATCTTGAAGAATGAGTATGTCATAGATAGAGGAAAGAAAAAAAAAAAAGGATATTCTTATTGAGAAGAAATGGGCTAAAAGCCATGGAAGAGTTATTACCAGGACAGAATTTTTAACTGTGTCATCATACTCTGTTCATCTTTCAGTTCACTTTATATTGACATTTCTTTTGCAAAAAAGGAAAATAAATGGAGTTAGCCACTTTTTGTCTTCACAGTTTTCCCACTGTGGAACATTGTGAATACTTCATCCCAGAATTTGAAGACTTCCACACTTATGTCCTGTTTCTCTTTTACATGATTCTTAGACTCATCCATACTTTGTTCTTAAATGAACCACATATATGACACTCTCATTTAAAAAAGAAAAACACACTTGTAAAATTTTGAACTCAGTGGATGTTTCCCTTCGGCATTTAATCATTCATTCTCTCTCATTCAACTGTCCTGGTTGTTGTTGTTGTTAGGTGCCATCGAGTTGGTATCTGACTCATAGCGACCCTCATAGGGTTTTCAATGGCTGACTGTTTCGGGATTGCTGTGGGAGTGGATTGCCAGGCCCTTCTCCCATTTTTGCGGTGCTGGGAATTGAACTCAGGACCTCAGAGACTGCAGCACAGCGCTCTACCAACTGAGCTAAATCCCAGCCCAACTGTCCTGGTAACTATCTATATCTCAGCGTTCAGTGCTTACTGTCATTTACAGTTACTGGAAGACCTATTTACAAGTCCATTATGGGCAAAGAATTATCAGCATATATTTGCTAATATTTTGTATTGGAAGCTCATCCTGTTCACTTCCCCGAATGCTTTCTTTCTACACACACAGCATCCCTAATCCCCAAATCCAAAATGCTCCAAACTCTGAAACTTTTTTTTTAGCACTACTTGAGGATTGAACCTAGCATTTCACACGTGCTTTGCAAGTGCTCCACTGAGCTGCATCCCCAACCCATTTTTTAATTTCATATATTGAGACATGGTTTCACTAATTACTTAAGCTGCCTCTCAGTAGGCTGCCTCTCACCTCGAACCTGTGATCCTCCTACCTCCACCTCCTGAGTTGCTGAAATTACAGGTGTGAGCCACTGAGCTCTACTCTGAACTCTGAAATGTTTTGATTGTTATGTTGGTACTCAGAGTTTTCAGATTTCAGTGCATTTGGATTTTGGGGTTTTGGGTATTTGGATTAGCAATGATCATCTGGTGAAGTGTATGCAAATACTCCAAAATCTGAAGCTCCTATATGTTCCCAAGCATTTCAGATAAGGGACTTTCAACCTGTAGTACAGTTTGACAGTGAAGTTTGTAAATACTACCGGAGTGTATTTTCCTTGTTAATAGATAGCTAATATTAGTGTGTGGATTTGTAATACACAGTAGAAATGATGTATAATTTGTAAATTAGGCATAAAAAGAACTTCTTGAAAGCATTTATGTAACATTTAGCTTGATACATGGGGAAACAACACAATTAACTTTTGTAATATGATTATTACTACAATTACTATTTAGTAGTAATAGTAATAATCACTATCATTTACTGGTCCCTGTTCTAGGCAGGCACTAAGTGCTCATTTTACTCTTACAGAAACCTGCATAAAATTGGGTTCAGGTTTGGGTATGAGTTCAATATGTCAAAATTAGAGGGTTTGATTTTGGTTTGAGTTTGGATTTAAAAATTTAATCCTATGTGTAGATAGGATCTCAGTTTTTGAATAACTAGTGACAACCAAAAGAAAAAAAGACTCATTAACAGCTGAACCTAAATCCAGTTTTCACTGTGTTCAAGTTCAGGTTTTGGATTCAGAGAAGTTTTTAAAAAATATTTCAACTGGAATGGCATCAGGGCTCTGGTTTGGGTTCCCTTTGAAGCTCTGCTGTCTGTACATAAGATGTAAACTTATACCCAAGTTTTACTGCATATTTACACCACAAAAAATGCTTGAACTGAAATGAGTTCAGGGTTCAGGTTGAAGTTTGGTTTGAAGCCTTGCTTATAACAGCCCTCATTGAATAGATGGTATCTTACAAATTTTTACAGATGAGGAAATAGAAGTTTAGGGAATATAGTTTAGGGATTAGGATCCATGTTTTTCTGAATAAATAGACTAAAGTTCTAGTTGTTATACTGCACTAATTATTCTTATCTGTCATATAAAATATTTCATGGAAGAGGAGATTTTCTGTTAACATAAAAATGATCACTCAATTGGGGATTTAGCTCAGTGATAGAGCACTTACTTCACAAGTGCAAAGCCCTAACTTCGGTCCTCAGCACTGAAAAAACAAACAAACAAATAAAAAGCACAAAAAGACAAAGGAAAAAAAACCCTACCAGGCAAGAAAGATCACTAATGCGCTGCAATTACTGGCTTATGGTAGGAGGAGGAAGTAATAATTTATAAGTTACAGGCTTATAAATAACATTTTGAAAATTCAGAAAAGCATTTTAAAAAATTAAAAATTAGTAACAGGTGAACAGACTGGAGAAAACAATACTTTTCATTTGGTGTAAACAAATATCTATAATGTAGAGAAGTATATGTAAAACTACATGTAATACTAGAATCATACTGTATGTATACTTTATATTTTCCTTTATCATTGAATAGTGTTTTCCCACTGTTAATATATACATATTTCTATTCTTTAAAATGGTTCTCAATGGATGCATGATATATTTAGCATACATACTGGAATTTAATCTTTACTGTTAGACATGTAGGTTACCTCTAATTCTTCTCTAAGTTGTACTGTGAGGAGAAACCATCAGGATGATGCTATGAATTTCTGAGACTCTCCATCTCTCCAAGGACAGCAGTAATACATTAAACATTTAATAAATAATAGTCAGTCTTTTAGAACAAATATAGATGTGTAAGTCTGCCTCATTCCTTCCTGTAAATTACAAGGAAGAAAAGAATAAGGGGAAAAAATGCCTCAACCTTCATTTTCAGTGAGCTGAAAGACTGCTTCTTAAAGGCTATCCGAAACATCTGAAAGGGACAGAAGTTGTGAGCTTAAATATATTTAGTGAAGTGGAGGGCTTCACCTTAAAGTTTAAAAACTTAATCTCATTTCTAATGATAGGGTTGGTGGCTGAAGTAACTGGTTTGATTTAGGAAGGAAGAGAAAGTAGAGCTATGCAAAACCACACATGTGCACCCAGAGCCACATGTACAGCAACCAGCTTTTCTCTCTGTGGCATCAAAGGAGGAGTCAGTTTTTGAACTTTAAAACCTGATGTGTTTCCCTTCCCATCCCCAGGATCCTACATAAATAGGTTTGTTGTTGTTAAGTGCCATCAAGTCGTGTCTGACTCATAGAGACCCTCACAGCGTTTTCAATGGTTGTTTTGGGATTGCCTCGGGAGTGGATTGCTACATCCTTCTCCCATTTTTGCGGTGCTGGGAATTGAACCAGGAACGTCAGAGGCTGCAGAGCGGTGCTCTACCAACTGAGCTAAATCCCAGCCCATAGGTAGTTCAGGAAAATCCAGTATATTCTGTGATGAAAAATACAAAAGAAGCTGAGGTGGTAGCAAGACTTACCAAAGTACAAAGGACACTTGTTAAAGAAATGTTACTACAGAATGGATGAAAATTGTGACCCAACATTTCACTATGTATTTTTTTAGAGTTGGAAAACTGTAAAGAGTTCTACATAAAGATCAAAAAGCAGAAATGCAGGAACTCAGGCAAGAAATGGAAAGGTAACAAGAGGAGATGAAAGTGAATTGAGAGAACTTGGAAAGAAGTTGATGCAGAAATTAATGATGCAGATGAAATCAGAAGGAGCTCAAGCAGACTAGACTTGAGGAAAACTATAAGGGATATACAGATAAAAAATAAGAAAATGAACAAAGTAATATGGAAAAAGATTTTCAAAGTTTTGGAAAATGATAGAAAACATAGTGGATCCAACACACATAAAATTGAAACACCTATGAAAAAAAACAAATCAATGCAACAGAATGAATCATTAAGATACAATTGAAGAAAAGCTAACTGAACCGAAATTTATGTATTAAAAAGGGATCTATGCAAGGAAAAACTGATCAGAGTCATCAGGTGGATTGCCATTCCCCAGGCCCCCTTCCCCCGAGTCATCTGTAAGTTGTAAATCAGGCTGGCTTCAGATTTCTCCACAACATTTAACACCAATAGAGCAACATTCATAACATGATTAAGCAAAGTGGGAGCTAAGATTTCTCATATCCAACCATGCTGTTCTTCACATAACAAAGAACTTAGAATATTGTTTGTATGAGTCCTTTTGAGGAAAAAGCATATAAACCTCAGTCAACACACATCAGGGGAAAGAACTGATGGTGAGTATTTAGAAAATGTGTGTTGTTGTTGTTGTTGTTGTTATTGTTGTTGTTAGGTGCTGTTGAGTTGGGTCCTACTCATAGCGACCCTCTATATAACAGAAAGAAACACTACACAACACTGTGCCATCCCCGGCACTATGTCAGTGCTTCTCTGCCATTCATAAGGTTCTCAATGGCTGATTGTTTCTGGATTGCTTTGGGAATAGATTGCCATGTCTTTCTCCCATTTTTGCAAAATGAAAAACCAAAATGGGCAGGGATACAGCTCATTGGCAAGGTATTTGCAAATTATGTTGGAGGCCCTGGGTTCAACCCTCAAATACCACAAAAAATAGATAAATATATAAATAATAGCTGGGCACAGTGGCACACACCTGTAATCTCAGCAACACGGGAGTTGGAGGCAGGAAGATCACAGGTTGGATGATAGAATCAGCCTTCATAACTTAGT
>VMDO01002953.1:63500-154576 GCA_007922755.1 Pedetes capensis | reverse complement strand
AATGTGGGGATAATGTCATTGTCAAGGATTGCGTCAAGACCTGCAAGATGATCAAGTGAGCAAGCATTTCGCACTGGACGGGTCTATTTTTAATGGTCCTTAGAATGCTTAGAGGTCCCTTTCTTAGTTATTTCTCTTACCAAAAGATGAGTTCACATGAAGTTAAGGAGAAATGAAAGAGAAAGAAAGAAAGAAAGAAAGAAAGAAAGAAAGAAAGAAAGAAGGAGAGAGAAGTGGTATTTATTAACAGTCTGGCACGTGGCTCCTCTAGTACTGTCTCATTTAGCTATAAAGTTTACTTTGTGAACCCCACTTTATAACTACAACAGAAAGTTCACTTGATTTACAAAGGATCTCTTAGATCAACAGAGTGAACCCCAGAAATCCATGTTCCTTCTCTGAGGTACTAAATATGTACATGCTCTTGCTGGTATTAAGAATTTATGATTTGAAGCAACGTTGGCTAGACTTTCTTCCAAAAGACATCCAGACTTAAGAAAGACTTATGCAAATGGTTCTGCACATTCCTTTTCATCCCATAGCGGAAATTGGATTTGGATTCAGTAGGGTGGGGTGGGGGCCTGCAGTGTAGCCCTGTGGCATCCAATCCCATCAGATCTCAGAAGCTAAGCAGGGTTGGGCCTGGTTAGTACCTGGATGGGAGACCACCTGGGAACACCAGAAGGAAGCTGTAGGCTTAGGAGAAGGACCTGGCAACCCCCTCCCAAAAATCAATCTGCCATTGAAAACCCTATGAACAGCAGAGAAGCACTGACAATAGTGTTTCCCCTGTTGTACAGAGGGTCGCTATGAGTCGGATACCGACTTGACGGCACCTAACAACAACAACAACAACAAGGGTGGGGTGGGGAGTGGGCAACATGAAGATAACATCAGGGAGGGTTGAGGTCAGAGCAGGTGGGGTGGGAAGAGACTTCTGGTGCCCTGCCCTGGGGCTTCCCGGAAAGGAGCTCTAGAGTTTGGATGACGTTTAACTTGGGTACTGTGGTGACTCATGAGGCCACTACTATTCGTAAGAGGAAACTCAGAACATCTACCAGCTCCAGGGTCCGTGGGCTTCAGGAGGGCGGGCCATCACTTAAACCGAGTGACGGAGTTAGACAGAAGAAACAAACACAGTGTTGCCCCATGGGAGGAGGGGGTAGGGAGAGAGAGAATTTAGGCACTCCTGCTTTTACACCCTTCTGTCAAATCCAGCTGTGCTTCCTGCAGTGAGGAACCCTGGTCCCACAGCGCGCCCAGCAGCAGACATTTGTCACCGAGAGTGCAGGATTTCTAGTTTAGCATCCGAGCTCCACCCACCCCACCCTGACTTTCATCCCCCTCCCGCAGCGATCTCGAAGTAAGGCATAGAACATCGCTTGGAATTCACCGCTTGGTCCTGGAATCAAATTCTCAGTTTAGAGACAAGAAACCGTAAGGGAAAAATAACTAAATGTCTCCTAAACCTGGCCGCACACTGGCCACCATCTCTTGACTGAAAAAGTTATCTACAGGTTGGAGAAAGCCAATGGGCTTTAAATGGGGCAAGGTCTACAATGGTCCCAACTCTAAAGCTTTCCCTAGGGCTCTGCCCCATATTTGAAAGAGACCCTACCGCCATAAGCGTCACCTTTACAAACCCACATCTTCTTTGTGGACCAAGGGCACATCTCTGCACAGCCCAGCGCTCTTTGGTCTTAAGAATCAGAACCTCTGCAGGAGGGTCTTCCATCAACAAGGTCCTCCAGTGGATCCACCTGGCACTGCAAGAGCCTCGGAACCCTGAAACAATACAAGACGTTATTTCTTCCCCCAAAATCTTTCACTATAGCAGGATATACTTGAATGGTAGCCAAGAATAGTGCTAAGAATTTAGTCCCCTGTCCAGGGTGGCGCCTGGGGAGGGCTTAGGAGCAGTGAATCTCAAGTGTTCTGTGAAGGTCACTCAGTGTTCAGGTAGGAGCCCGTGTGGTGGCACAAGCTGTAACCTCAACACTCCAGAGACGGAGGCAGGAGGGATCCCAAGTTCAAGACCAGCCTGGGCCACACAGCAAGCCCGTCTCAAACACACACGGTTCCGATTGGTCCTAAGGAATGGACAGGGCGGTTTCATGGAGTCGCAGTATTGAGCTAGAGCTGGCTCCCTCTCCAGTTACAGGGAGGAAAAGACCAGTGGAGTTGGACCACCTACTGGAGATTAGCTCCCCCAGCCTCAATTCTTCAAGACTAGCTCTGCCTTCAAAGATCTGCAGCTTGGAAGGCAGGTGGTCCTGGGCCTCTGGGTTGGGACCACAAACCCCAAAGACAAGAAAGTTTAAAGAGTTCTCAGTGCGGTCCTTTGTACTATAAAGCGCCTCCATGCCCACAATCCAGGCGAAACCTCCCAATTCCCCTCCTTTCCTTCCCGGCTAGGGTGGGGGGATGTCGGGGAGGGAGGGAGGGAGAGAAGCGTAGGTTATCCAGATGAATTGTCTCGGCTTTCATCTTCCTTCCCAATGAAGACCCGGTAAACACTCCCACAGTGATGGTGGATCAATCGCCTTCATTGTGCGCCCCTAACAGGCAGCCTTTCGGGGTTGAACGTCTACACGGGCAGCTTTTCCTTCTACACTAGGGGGCCGTTGGTAGTGGTGCTGTTAGTTACTGAACAAATGCAGCAGAAAGGGATCTCTCTCTCCCCCCCGCCCCCCAGCCACGACTTCCTACTTATCTAATTTTTTTTACCAAAGCTAAGATGCTCCTTACGGGCTGGGATTTAGCTGAGTTGGTAGAGCGCTGCGCTGCAGTCTCTGAGGTCCCGAGTTCAATTCCCAGCACCGCAAAAATGGGAGAAGGACCTGACAATCCACTCCCAAGACAATCCCGCAACAGTCAGCCATTGAAAACCCTATGAGGGTCGCTATGAGTCGGATACCGACTCGACGGCACCTAACAACAACAACAACAACAAGATGCTCCTTGGTAATCCACGAGGTTATGCAGAAACTTACCCAGTTTCTTTTTAAAACAAAGCGATTCTGCCAGGGGCGGGTGGAGCCTGGGGGCGGGGGCGGATAGCCCAGCCCCTGAGCCCCGCAGCGCAGCTTTGGCGTCCTTGCTACACTGAATTTTCAGAGAAAGTCCAAAGGGGCTTCTGATGGGCCTTTCGGGTGGGAGTGGCGGGCAAATTACGCCAAGCCGGAGCGTCAATAGACCGATCAACTTGTTTCTCTTTTCCCTCGGGCTATCTCGGCCGCCTCCGGTGAAGAGCTTTTGGGGGGGCAGGGGAATCTAGTATTCTTCTGAGATCTGAAAATAGATAATTGGAACAAGAAAGATGATGTGTATGGTTTCTTTTTAAAAAAGAAAAAAGTAAGGATGATGGAAGAAAGAGCAGAAATTGTTCGCAAGGGGAAAGTTTTGCAAGTTTCTTGCAAGGCTGTGTAGGCCCCGCGAGCCTTGCTGTGTGCCCTGGCGTGCGGGGAGGCGGCGTCTGCCACTCTGTCTGCGGTGGCTGGGAAAGTTGACTTTCTGTCCCGCAGCAGCCCGCGTGGGTGAAGCCGGCCTGGCGGAGCGCTCCTTCCCAGGTCTGGGCGAGGGCGGCGCAGCAGGCTGGACGGGGCGCCGCGTCGTCGCGGGTGGGGAGCACGGGGCCCGCCCAGCTCCAGCCGGCTGGCTGAGTGGGGCGCTCGCGGCCCCGCCACGCCGAGGCCGCGTAAAATATGCCAGGGCTGCGCTCCTCCGCTCGTCAAGGCTGCGGGAGCCTCCCCGAGCCATCAGCCTCTGGAATTGCAGCCGTCAATCAACACTGGAAGACCGAGTCAGAGCCGGGAAGGGCGAGCCCTGGGGGCCTCTGCGTGCAAAGGAGGAGGCGTGAGGGAGGTGGAGGGGAGAGGGAGAAGTTCGCCCTGGGCTGGCGAGAGGGAGCGCAGGGAGGCAGTGGAGAAGGCGCACGGAGGCTGCAGCAGAAGCTGGGCCCCTCCGCCTCCCGGGCGCCCGTCTCCGGCCTCTGCCAGCGGGGAACCGCCCCCCACAGTAAGGCTGGGGTGCATTCCCTAGCGCGCTCACGCTAAGAAGCAGAGAGACACTTGGGAACGACGCCTCCGGCTGAGGCTGGGTGTGCCTCCTCGTCCCGCGGCTGGCGTTTGCGGGGTCGGTGCATCCCACTCTGGGCATCAGCGTGTAGCCCACGCAGATGCTGTTCCACTCTCGCTTCCATCCCAGCTGCCTCCGCTCCTGTGAGGCTCGCCGGCCTCCCTCTGCGGCCTCGCTCACCTAGGACCACCCCGCGGGAGAGGCTCCTGGCGAAGCTCTCTCAGAGAGCGCATTGTGGGAGACGCCCCGGTCCATCTAGGGGTGCGCCCGAAGCGGGTCCCCGGCTTCCGTGAGGTCCCCTGCTCCGCAGGGTCAAGGGACCCTTGGGAAGTCAGCGAGCGCTGAAAAGGTGCCCTTGCGGGCAGGTAATGAACTTGGCTTCCGCGCCCGGCTCCCCCGCCCCTCCCTCCCTCCCGCCCCTACCAACCGACCTCGCCCCTCCCCTACACTTGAGGAACGGCGCGGTGAAAGGTGAGAGCGACCTTGGACTCCTAACACTTCCCAACTCGCGTCGATTTCCCGCCTGGACCCCCTCAGGCGGGGATTTCCCCGGCCCCCGAGGGCGTCTTAAAGCAGGGCTGGTCCCAAGGAGCTTTGCTCACCCCGGAGGTGGAGGCCTGGCGCGCCCGGGGCGGAGGTTTTCTCCCAGCTTCAGACCTCCTGTGGGGGGAGCGTGGGGGGGGGGAGCTTCTGTTGGAGGCTAACCGAGTGGAGGGGCTCCTGGCCTAGATCTTCAAAGCAGGAGGAAAGGCCTGCGCATCTACCCTGGGGTACCCCTTCCACGTCAAAGGTCGGGTTCTTCCAGAGCTCCCCTTCAAGCCTCTCCCCTCCCGGGTTCTCCCCCGGGGGGAGGATTTTTCCTTCTGGAAAAGTCCACCTGTGGGAAGGCGAAAGCGTGCCAGCTGGCCTCTAGCCGCCAGCCCTTGCCTTTGGGGATGTGGTGGGAGCGCAGATTGGGCTGGACAGAGACGTCGCTCCTGTGGCCTAAGCGTGTCCTTCTGGCCCCGAAGCTGGTGCTGTGAGCCTGACCACAGAGTTCGCTCACTGGGCCAGCCGCAGCCTCAAGTGATGGCAGGGTTTCTTGCCAAACTCGGATCACCCGGTCCTGCCAGGCCTTCTTAATTCAACCCTCCTAACCGCCTCCTCCTGCCCCACCCAGCTGAGGATTTTCCCTCCCACTCAGAGAGCTGGAAGTTCCCCCGCAGGACCTAGTGTTTGGGAAGGCGCTGGGTAAGAGGCCCTGTAAGCTCTTAGCATTGCAATGGGAGGAAGTTGTTCTTAAGGCTTTAAAATTAACTTTTCAAGCTCCCCTACACTCACAAAGCACAGCAAGGCAAGCAAAGGTTTGAGCCTTGAGACTTACTCCATTTCTGAGCTGTGTAAGACTGTATGTTCTTAATTCCCAGGGATATCTTCATGGGAAGTCCTGACAATGCATGGGCACTCTTACTTGGTACTATTGTGGAGACTTGAGCTTAAAGGTCACCAATTTTGACTTCTCCCCACCCCTCTACACAAACTAATGGGGAGACCTCCTCCATTTTAAGTGCTTCCATGAAAATCAAAGATCCTCCTACTGTAGCTGAAATTTAAGTAACTTACACCAAATTCATATCGAAGAACAAAATGACAAACCAGTTTAGAGTCAGCGGTGCCTGAACTACCAGGGGCGCATGGGTGATGTAACGACCCACTTCACACAGAAGCGAGTGTAGTAAAGTGTGCTGAAATGACTGGACCAATTTTAAATTCACCAAACACTAGACGGGGCAGTTTGATTGTGTGATCTGTGTGCCATTTAAATAGCAGAAATTCAGAGCTTTTGAGATTCAAATCCACCCCCTTGTGGGTGGACTCTGATAATTACCCAGTTGTGCGACAGACCCTGCAGAAGAGGAGGCTTTCTGCATGCAGTCGGGAGCCTGGGAGTCAGGCTTTTCAGCTTGTTGGGGTGAGATCTGAAAACTTTGAAGATGTCGCTGGGCTGGTGGCCCGAGAGCTGGCCTAACAGATGGTTCTTTAAAACTTTTTTTTTTCTTATGCAGAGCCTCTGGGCCTCATGTGGATCCATCCCACCAAAGGCACACCAGCATCAAAAAATATGAAAATGAGGCTGAGCTTTCCATTCTGTGTGGAATCGCAGTTGACTAGAACCAGGGGCTGGGACACCAAGATGGTCTTGGGCTCCAGGGGGTCGTTTCCAAGTGCAGGAGGGGCTGGAGGGCAGGGTGGGGAAGGGGCACAGGCTGCCTCTTCTGATTCGAGCAAGTGGGTGGACTCCCGGGGGCCTGGTTGTCCCTTCAGTGAGCGCTGAGTCTCGGGCTCTCCAGGGTGTGGGGGATCCACGGTGTCCTCTCCCTAAGGACTGAGTGCGTGGGGTGGGGGGTGAAGCTGGGGAAAACTTGATAACCGACCCACTCTACGTTTGGGGAGTTGTCTGTGGCTGTCAGGTGGCCTCGAGTCATGTCCGACTGGTAGCGACCCTCATCGGGTTTCCAATGGCTGACTGTTTGGGGACCGCCTCGGGCGTGGGCTGCCATGTCCTTCTCCCGTGTGCGCGGTGCTGGGGATCCGAGCAGAGGTCTGGCGCACTCAACGTGCCTTCTCTCCTTCAGGCACTTTAAGCGCGTGTCTGCCTCCTCATGCCCTCCTCTCCCTGCTCACAGACGAGGGCGCCTCGACACCCACCCGCTCCATCCTTCTCGCTTCCCCCCGCCCGTGGACACCGGCGCCCTGGCTGCAGATCCTTGGCGGCGGCTCTCAGACAGAGGTCGCTTCGCGCCCGCTGTGAGACCCTGCGGCTTTTACATCACCCCCGCCCCAGGCCAGGGTGGGGTGGGAGTGGGTTAAGGCGGGGTGAAGAGGTTGGGGCAGGCGAGGGATCTGCAGCCTCCTCATTGGCTGGCGGCGAGTGTCCGACTGAGTCCGGAACCCACGTCCCCATCCACCGCATTCACCCCTCACCCCAGCCTTCCCCTCGTCCCCAGCCTTACTTACCTCCCTTCTCCTCCTCGCCTTCCCCCTTTCGTTCCCCGCACCGTCGCCCTTGGGTTGGAGGGGCTACGCACCCGCACGCGGCGGCAGTCGAGGAGGCCGGCGAGGGAGGTTGGAACTTCCCGACTCGGCGCCCGCGATAGCGAGGGGCAGGGAAGGGGCGGAGGGGCGAGGCGAGGCGAGAGGAGGGGAGAGCGGAGGAAGCGAGCGGAGACCCCTGCCGATCGCCAGCCGGAGGGCGGGCGCAGAGAGGAGACGCGGCCGGGCGGCGGCGGCAGCAGCAGCCCCGCGGCCGCCTCGGCTGTCACCGAGCCGCAGGTCGGCGCCCGCGGCAGCTGCGCCCTCGCCGCGTCCGCGCGCTCCGAGCCCAGCCAGGGCGCGCGGGCTGCGTCCTCCGCGCCTCTCTTCCTCGCGTTTCGGGGACGGCAGCCCAGGGCTCGGAGGTCCCGCCCGGCTGCTCCGTCCAGTGGGTGGGGGAGCGGGGCGCCCCCGACCGCCCCTTGCCGCTTCCCGCCGGAGTTGAACCTCTCCGCCCGTGTCCAGGTGCTGGGCCTCCGGAGCGACAGCGACCCGCCCGCGGCCGCCTGGTCATGCTGCCCAAAGTGGAGAGCGAAGCCCTGGGACTGGCGCGATCGCATGGAGACCAGGGCCAGATGCCGGAGAACATGCAAGGTGAGGAGGCGCCGCGCGCCCGGCCCAGCGCGGGCGCTGCAGCCACGGGCTGCGGGCTGCGGGGCGGCGCGCGCGGGCGTTGGGACCCCCACCTCGTGCGCGGGCATAAAAGTTTATGGCTCCTGAACAATGCGGGCAGAGCTTTCCTAGGCGATACCTAATTGGCCGCTTCTCATTAGGAAGAAAGAGGCGTCGAGCTCTGGTGACTCGAGCCCGGGGCAGCAGGGGGCTCAAGGCGCCTCAGAAGGTTTTCTGAGAAGTGGGGAGGCTCCTGGCACCAGCCAAGCCGGCTCTCGGTCGCTGGCCTTGCCGGGCACTTTCCTGCGCCGGTGCGGAGCGAGGAGCCCGGCCAGGAAAGTCCTCTGCGGGGAGCGAAGGCTGGGTGTCCAGAGGGCGCCTGAGCACCTCTAAAAGCCCAGGAGGCCCCCGGGGCCGGCTTGGGTCTGGACAACTGCAAAGCTGCAGCCAGCACTTAACGGGAAGCTAAGTTCCCGGCCCGACCCCTGTCCCCTGCGAGGACAGTGCGGAGCGAGGGGTGGGGGGCTGAGGTCAGCGTATCGCCCCTGCTTCAAACCGAGAGCTGGCAGCGTGGAAACCCCGCTTGTTCCTCCCAGCCACGGATTGCTAGCAACACCACCACCAAATCCCAGCGGCTGGATTTTCCCCGCCTTCCGCTATCGCAGCCCCAGATCTGGCTTGCCCTGAGGTCCTCAGAAGTTTCTCGCGTTTGCTCCGCGCCAAGGAGGGAACAATGGTAGGAAAAGTCGCCCGCGCTCTTCCATCCTCGCCCCTGCCAGCGCGCAGGATGTGCGGGCCGGCGGGCCTGCGATCCCAGAACGCTTCCTGCCGTCCCCTTGGGCGAACTTGAAAGGGACGGGGAGGTGTTGAGAGAGCCGAGTTCAGGGTTGGTGCACTCGCCGGTGCGGGGCGGGCGGTGCGCCCCGCGAGACCAGGCCCGGAGACCTGATGTCGCCCCACTGCGGAGGCAGAATGTGGTGGCAGGAGGACGGGCGTCGGGCCGGTGGGGGCCAGTTATTTGCACGGCGATCCTGGTGTCTCCCCGAGCCCGAAGGTAGGGCTGTGGAAGGGTCCTGGGGCAGAAGCTCCCGGACAAACTGTGTGTGTCGGCTTTGGAGGGAACCCCGTGGGCTCCAAAGAGCCGTTTCTTCCCGCAACTGAGTTGCCAGAGAAGTGTGGCATGGGGGGGAGCAACGCGGGAAGCTGGACTGGTCCCCCTCTGCTGCCAGCCCTGCAGAGGGTACCATTTGGGCCTCCTGGCGGGGCGGGCGCGAAAGGAAAGTTGCTGCGTCGCGTTCCGGCGCAGGCGTCTTTTAGGGACTCGGGAAAAGCGGCGCAGGGAGCAGCTGGAGCCTGGAGGCGGGCAGCGAGGAGTGGGGACAGGGCGTATTTGAGAAGCAATTTGGTGAGCGAAATGCCTAGGTAATGTCTGGTTTGCGGGGTTCAAGAGGGTCCCCCAGATAGAGAACCGCTTGCCCTAGTGCCCAGGGCCCTGGAGAACCCGCTGGGCGCTCGCTGGACCCTGGGTTCGAAAGCCGCGTGGGAAGCGCCCCGGCCAGGCTTCAGGGCTCGCGGCCGCCGGCCTGGCTTCGCCCTTCGGGCATATCGCCCGAGTCTCGGCTTCCCCGCTCCTTCCCAGGTGGCATCCGTGCTCCGGCTTCGCGGGAGCCCCGAGGGTCCGCTGCCGGCCCTGCAGGCCCTCCGCGCGGCTCGCGCCCTCCGAGGCCCTTGCCTTCTGAGGCCCGTGGTTCCCCCTTAGCCAGACCGAGAGAGCGGGGTCTTCTTTGCGCCCACGGATTCGGGGCCCTGAATGCCTCCGTGGGCCGCACCTGGGCACTTGGGAGACCCCAAGAGATGCCTGTCTCCCCCTCTTCGGACTTTCCAGGAGGACCCCCGCCCCAGGCCTTTGTCTTCCCGGCGCTGGCTCTCCGCGGTGGGCACGGAGTCCGCGTGCCAGCCGCGGCCTCCCCGGCCCCTAGGCGTGAAGTTAGAGTTTACTTTGTTGGGAAGGAGGAAACCCGCACCGCTGAGCCCCGCTTTTCCCGGTGCCCAGGACCCGCTGCACGCGTAGTCACGAGTTTTCCGAGCGCTCTCCATGTTGAGGCTCTAAGCGGACTTCGCCAACCCTCGGCTCTCTGAACCCCAAACCCTGGGGCGGGGGCGCTGCCTGAGGCCGAGACCCGAGCCCGCGCCGCTGTCAGAAGTGCGCTCTGCACCCCTGAGTTCCAAGCCGGGGAGGCCAGGCTGCCGCCTTAGCCGGTGCCTCTTTTCCCGCGGTTCTCCCAGATGCGGGCTGAGCTCAGTCCCGGGAACTTGGGACGAGGCACCATTAACTCTGCGGTCTGAGCCTGGTGCTCAGGCGCAAAGGACCGCAGTGGCCTCCCCCCGCCCCCGCCACCACCCCAATGGCCCTTTCTGAGGCCCTCAGCAGACTCAAAAGAGAAAAAAATAAAATAATTTACAATGAGTAAGTCGTGGGCAGGGAGGCCACTCTGCAATGGGGTGGGGGGCTATTTCTTTCTCTTTTGATCAACAAATCAGAGGAAACTCCAGCCAGGCCATGGGGACCCCTCCCCCGGCCCACCCCCTCGCCATGCCACTGATTAACCTAGAGCAAACTCGCCTAGGTGTTTGCGCGCCCCTTGGGTGGCCGCGGGTTGAGCAACAGGCGAGAGCCAGGGGTTTAAAGAGAGGGTGCCAGGGGCGGCAGGGGCAGCGGCCGGGCTGTGTAGACTTGCCGGTGTAGACCTGCCCGGCTCCCAGGTGGCGTGCCCACCCCGGCTCTGCTCGCTGCCCTCGGGGTCCAGGAGACACCCGACGAGGTCATTCCTGGGGGTCTCCTGGCCACCACAGTCCAGGACGCCCTCCCAGTTAGCGTCCCCGGCAGATCCCGGACACGGGCCGCGCGTGCTGCCGCTGCCTGATTTCTGTCCACCAGGGCGATCCCGAGGGGTTTGCATTTACCATGATCCTCGGAAGCAAGTGAAGTTATTTACCGTCATTCAACACTTCCCACGCCTGTTCTTCCCCCCTTTCCTGGTGTCTTTTTTTTTCTTTTCTTTTCTTTTTTCTTTTTCCTTCTCCTTATTTTCACAGGCCGTTTTCAAACGTGACAAGATGAAAGTATCCAGAAGTATCGTCCATGCGGGCCTGTGTGTTCCGATTAATCTCACAGAGTTGAGCAGAGGGAGCCATAGGCTGTTGTGAAAAGTGGGGGTACCGCCCAGAAGCAGGTTTCTGGGGCTTCACTCTCCCTGTGGAGCAGCGTTTACAAATTCGTGCTGCTGCCCTTAGGAGCTAGCGAGGTGTGTTTGCAGCAAACTACCAAAAGAGTGGCAGAGTTGTGCTGTCGCTGCCTTCTCTGCCTCAGGCAAAAGTGACATTTGGGAACCTCACTGTAGAGACTGGAAAAAGTCTAGGCTGTTACTTCATGCAATCCATGTTTCTGTTCTGGTCGGTTGCTCTGCAGAGTTATGAGACCTGGGCTCCACAGTGGTCAGTTTAAAGAGTTAACAAAAGAAGCTGGAATTATTCTTAAATTAAAAACAAGAAACATGAAGTGCATGGTCAATGACGTCCAAAGACATTTTACTTTCACCGTGTAGAAATAGTTCTCTCCAGTACCACTTGGCTAAAAAAAAAAAAAGATTATTTTTATTTTGCACTTTACCTGGTGATGTTTGCTTTTCCTCCTCGCAGGGTGAAAGCCTACCTGGTGAATTAATCGGGTGTGTGCGCACGTGTCTCTTCTTTTTTCAGTGTCTCAATTTAAGATGGTGAATTACTCCTATGATGAAGATCTTGAAGAGCTATGTCCGGTGTGTGGAGATAAAGTGTCTGGGTACCATTATGGGCTTCTCACGTGTGAAAGCTGCAAGGTTGGCTCATGTGTTGCTACCTAAAAAATAAATAAATAAAAATAAAAAATATATATGCATATATATAATGCTCAAACCCAAAGTAAACTATTGGATTAGTTTTTAAAGTAAATTTAGGCTGGCTTTTTAGACTTCAAAATCAGACCAAGTCTTAAGGAGATGAGTCTAGGAAATAGGTGCCTGATTTAGTTCAAAAGGTAAAGATATTTATGCTGTTTAGAAAACTTTGCCAGTCTCATGGCTTGAAAATATTTTACTGTGCTGAAATGAGGGAGCCGTAGAAAGGTTTCCATTTCTAACAGTCCTAAATATTGATTTTGCCTGACTTATATATATTTAAAGCCTCGTTGTTCTTGAGAGGGGACATGATAAAGTATTTCCCAAATACATTTTAACTTCAGAGTATTCTGTGCTACAAGTCTAAGCATTTTTTAATCCACAGACACAAAAGTCTAAATTCCCAGCTGTATGATTTCAACCTGATTTTTTTCTAAAAGATAATTTTTTAGAGATTTTTTGAAATTTGTGTCATAAATATCAAGAAAACAGATCTCAGTTTCTAACTGAGCAATTTCTGCAAAAGTATCATGTGCCCTGTTTAAATGCAAGGAATCTGAATATGTTAAATGTTCTCCAATGATACCTTAAGAGTTTATGTCAGATTTTTTTATATAGTCCCATTAAATTCAATATTCTCTTTTTTTCAACATTTTTTAAAAATAGAAAACTCAGTACAATTACTTCAACCATTGCCAGGAAAATCCTTTCATTCTCTGTAACAGACTAAGACTGTTTCTCTTTATGGTAATCATATAAAACAAAATACCATCTTAGTAAAACTGTTACTCTATTACAAAACTACAAATTTTATTTCTGATTAATCTTTTTAGTGAAATGTAAAGAAAGCATAAACTGCTACAGATTAGCTCTGCAATTCATACTTTTCTATTAGTTTCACCTTAAAAAAAAAAAAGCAGTTTCCATGCTTGAATGTCTTCCAGTGGAATTATGGGCCTGTTCTCCTTTTACTCTTTAAATTATATTCCTTTTAACTGTTCAGTGTTGATATTTATAAAAGATCTGAGGTGTTTGTCTATTTAGCTTTTCCACTGGCATTTTGCAATGGTTTGCCACTGACACTGTGTCAGCCTTCTTAAAAACAATACAGACCTCCACAAGTACCTTTGTCTAGAATATGAAAGTAAATCGGAAAGCAAATTTTTCAAAAATCACTGGTCAATATAGAGTATATTTTTTCCCAACTGTTGGGATGAAATGACATGTAGCCAAATCTCCCAAAGACTTGATGTAGTTCTTCAGGAACATAACTCTGGGGCCAGAAAAAGCTCGACTATGGCCTGGCACAGTTGTGGAGGCTTGATCTTGCTGAAATGTGAAATAAACCACAGAACCACATAAGGGCTCAAATGGTACAATGAAGGGATTTACTGGTGATTTCCTCAAAGTGAAACAGTGAGAGAAAGGGGTGTTAGGTTTGTAATATGACTCACTATTTTCTCTGTCTTATAGGGATTTTTTAAGCGAACCGTTCAAAACAATAAAAGGTACACATGTATAGAAAACCAGAACTGCCAAATTGATAAAACGCAGAGGAAACGATGTCCTTACTGTCGATTTCAGAAATGTCTAAGTGTTGGGATGAAGCTAGAAGGTAAGATTCTCTAAAGACTGCTGCCTGTTTAAAATCTCCAAGGACACTGACTTTGAAACAATCCTCTCCTTATAACATGGTAGCACAGTTTTTCCAGCCTTGTAACACTACTGGCAATAATGGGAGATCGTCTAATGTTTTGTCTGCAGAATAGTCTGTTAAACAGTTAAACAGGATGACTTCTATGAGAACATAATTAAATATCAAAACTGTACTTCCCCCCCCTCTTTTTTTTAAGTTTGGGAACAGATGCATTTGATACTAAAATGGTAAATAAGCCTGAAGCAATTCGACCGAGAACATATAAAGTTAATTTGTAAAAATGTGAAAAATGCAATACCCTTTAAGTGCTCAAATCAGGATGTCCTAGTAGAAGTTTGAGATCAGTCTTTTTTAACAAACTAGATGTGCCTGTCATAATTGTTACTGTTAATACCATGATTCTTGTGCAAAAGTTAAACCCTTTAAGTGTACAGAGGAATTCCTCATGTAGATTTTATTTTTTTTTACAGCTTAGGAATGCACATTTCTTTTTTAAAAATACATAATGACTCAATCTGCAGAATAAAATAATTGAGAAGCAGGAAATGTGACAAATAATGAACTATTAAACCAGTAGCAATGGTTTGACAGGACCGAGAAAAGAGTTCCTCAAAAGCCATAGTAAACTTTTTTGAAAGTGCAAAATCTACACTATGCTGTTCAGATTGGCACGCAGTAAAGTTAATATGTGACTGCTGTAAATAATTTGTAGTTCATGGAATGTTCTGGTGTGCGGCGATTTTCCAGCCTTTGACCTACTGGCTTTCCGCAGATTAAATATACTGCAAATAAAGTAATAACAAGGGATGCATATCACTGATGGTGCTAGATACAAGAGTACATTTTATTTGATCAGTGATGTGTAGGCTATTTTTATTTGGAGTTTTCTGTCATGTGGAACTCAGACTTCATAGAAATATGAAATACTTTTTTCAAATAAATTTACCAAATTGCTAACAGATTCCCACACATAGAAATAGCCACTTTGGTTATCATAAGAACTTAATTTAAGAAGAGATTGAGAAGGGAAGTAACTGATGCTTATTAATTTTGTGATCAGCAATCACGTTATTTATGAATGGTAGAATATTATTGTAGATGCTTACTATAGTAAAGTATGAGACCCAGAAAATAATACATTAAAAACTCCATGCTGTGATTTCATATGGTCTCATTTGATTTTTTTCAGCAAAAGAAAAGATTACATTTTAACCCTGAAAGACATGCTCTCTTAATTGTATATAAGTCACTCATGATGCATATTCATACTTAACAGCAGTACGAAACAATTGAATATTCAATAAGTTATCATTCAGATAAAAAACTCTTTATGATCCTGTGCAATATTCTGGACACCTAAAATTTACAATAAATTTTTAATGTGATACTAATCCTAAGATAAAAAGCTCAAAAACTTAACCTCCAGCAATTTCAGCGTTTCACGAGCTGTCAGAGGTTGCTGGTTTCGGGCTAATTGCCATTGGCCACTACGGACTTGCAGAGAACTGCCAACTAACTTATTAGCCACGGCCCCTGACTCCACACAGCACTGTAGCAGGCATGCCTCTGGACAGCCCTTGAAAGGAATTTGCTCTCATTATGTCCAATTCTGCTTAAATTAAAAGCAATAACTGGTAGTTCTGTGATGCACGCTTATCAAGTCCAGGTGAAGAGAATTTTCCAAGAGGAACATGTACCTAACCGTTGGCCAACGGAGCCCCCTTAAAATGGCCGAGAAGAAGGAAGATGTTCTAAGGCAATGTAGTCACAGTTTAATCTAGAAGTGGGCTATACTCGGTTTTTCCCTCAAGTCACAAACAAACAAAACCTGGAAGCAGTTTGGGTTTCCACAAAGAAACATGGCATAACTGGTGTAATAGAAACTGACATTCAGGGCGGGAAAATGGATTCTTTCTTAACAATATTAACTATTTCCTATGTGTAGCAGTTATGAAATCTCTTCAGTCCACAAAAGGGTTGCTATGTCCATGTGTGTCAAATAATTTTTGATGACAGGACAAACTTTTCTTTTTTTTCTTCTCTTTTCTTTTCTTTTTCTTTTTTCTACCCTTTTCTTTGCTTTTGTTTTCTTTTCTCAACATCTCTGTGGGCCCTGATAATGAAAACCACCACCTGGAAACCATGTCCGGTCAATTTTCAACATCCCTCCATATGTGGAGGTCCTGGATGCTAATCATTTACATCTTACTTATGTCCTTCCTTTCTTTTGCTTTCTCCTCCGACAGCGGTCAGGGCTGACCGAATGCGTGGAGGGAGGAATAAGTTTGGGCCGATGTACAAGAGGGACAGGGCCCTGAAGCAGCAGAAGAAAGCCCTCATCCGCGCCAACGGACTTAAGCTGGAAGCCATGTCTCAGGTGATCCAGGCAATGCCCTCTGACCTGACCATCTCCTCTGCAATTCAGAACATCCACTCTGCCTCCAAAGGCCTACCTCTGAACCACGCTGCCTTGCCTCCTACGGACTACGACAGAAGTCCCTTTGTTACGTCCCCCATTAGCATGACAATGCCCCCTCATGGCAGCCTGCAAGGTTACCAGACATATGGCCACTTTCCTAGCAGGGCCATCAAGTCTGAGTACCCAGACCCCTACACCAGCTCGCCCGAGTCCATCATGGGCTACTCCTACATGGATGGCTACCAGTCCAGCTCCCCGGCAAGCATCCCACACCTGATCCTGGAACTCTTGAAGTGTGAGCCAGATGAGCCCCAAGTCCAAGCCAAAATCATGACCTACCTGCAGCAAGAACAGGCCACCCGAAGCAAGCAGGAGAAGCTGAGCATGTTTGGGCTCATGTGCAAAATGGCGGATCAAACCCTGTTCTCCATCGTGGAGTGGGCCCGGAGCAGTGTCTTCTTCAGAGAGCTCAAGGTAGGCCACTAGCTGTTATAACTCATGAGATCCCTCCCAGGGAGACCTCACCGTGCTCCTAATTACTATGTTCTTGTCACCAAAAATCTGCTTCCCTTTTCTTCTTTCTATGATTTACAGAGCAGAGGTATTTTACGACCACCACTTCAAGACCAGCTTCACTTTGTATGGCTTTTACTTGGTGTCGCTCTTAATTTGGGGGAATGACATTTAACCTAAAATATAGGAAGTAGATTTTTTTTTTCTCATACTATCATGCATTTTAACCCAGATGGTTTGTGGGTAGAAAATTTAAAGCCAAGTAACAACTAAACCATTTTGTAAGTTACCAAGAACTGTATTATAGCAGTGCCATCTTGAAGGTTTCTTCCAAAGGGAAAAGATGCCAGTGTTTAGTTGTGTTTAGGTCCTAAGGAATGCACGTGATGCCGCAAGATAGTCATACCAAGTAGGTATTTACTACCTGTTTGCCTTGACATTAGGGTGGTAAAGCCATTGTTTTCAGAGCAGACTCCTATGGGATGTTCACTGTTATTGGATGGGGAATGGCCAGGCGGTGAGTGGTAGTCAGCTTGGCTCGTGTCTCCGTTCCCATAATCTATGTCTGCCATTGATTTTAACGGATCGTTCATTGTAAACACGGCACCTGTTTGTGTAAGGATCTATGTTTAACTACATAATTATTTTATTTCCTAAAACTTAACACCAATTTTACCTGGGAAAGTTATTTAGAAGTTTGGAATGAGAGTAGCTACCCAGCCACATTGGGTGGCCAGTGGTTTGATCCTTGATTTGAAAATGAGTCCTGGATTGGATTGCTAAGTATATTCTGTTATAAAGTTTCTGACTTTTGCTATCATGAGAGAGGATGAGGCTGCTAAGTATCTCTGGCTTCTGATTAGCCGGATCAGTTGGAGATCTTAAAATCTAAGACAAGGAAAACGCAAAGCAGATTTTTAATGTCAAGGGTTACTGTTAAAAATGTTCTATGTAGACAGAGGGACTAGGGACCATGGAAGCTATATGCAAATGGAAACTAATGATTTTTGTAGAAGTCTTCTTAATGTATTATTGTTTGTACATGGAAACAAAAAAAAGTTAGCCGAGCACTAGTGAAATACCACCAGCCTATAGTCACGATTGCTGACATATCCATCCCTTTAATTGTGTGTCTTTTATTGCTATTATTGAAAGATGGCTGACAGTGTCTGCAGAGGGCAAGCCCAATGCACTGAGTTAGAGTGATCAGACCAGGCACTTATCTGAGTAGGTGGTGTCTGTTATCACCCTATGATAATCAGCACATTCTTCATGTAAAAACTAAAACAGACTACCCAGCTTTCTTGGTATTCTTCCGTTCATAATCTCATCTTTAAGAGAACAGGCAAGGTGTTTCGAAATGAAAATGAAAATGATCTTGGCTATAACTGAAAGGTTAGGGGATGTGAAAATGAGGGAAGCTTAGCCTTTGCAGTCACATGGATGTGATCTGAATTATACCTTCCTGAGGAATAACTGTGTCTTCATGGGCAAGTTGTCAGTGTTTCTAAAACTTGGTGCTCTCTTTTGTAAAGCTGTGTGTGCTGGGTCAGTGGAAGAGTATGGGGGAAATAATAGTACTTAATATTGAGGAGATTCCACAAGGAAAAAATGAGAATATGCAGATGAAGCATCTAGTACTGGGAATCTAGCATATATTACATGCTCAGTAAAGTGGTACTTTATACAAGTTACTATAACTGTTCTATGAAAGTTCAATCTTCCCAAAATACAACTTTATATTTAGAAGAAAAAAAATGCCGGTGTAGTCCCTTAGTAGTTACGACACTGAGAAATAGTATCACCAAGTGTTACAGGACCGTATGACTGTACTGTAGTTAACAGTCTTCAATCAATACAAATTAAGGACTAAAATTTACTAGGCAAGCAGTAAGTTGTATAGATGGATACAAAGTTGAATAAAATGTTTATCGTAAGAGTTTGTCATAAGACAGTTTCATAAATTATTGCTTTTAAAACATAAACATAGCTGAAGGGAACAAATATTTACTTAAAATCAATAAGGAAAGAAATAACAGATATTAACGTAAAAAAGGAAATGCTATTAAGTAAACATAGCTAGCTATCAGTAGGATCTTAGGAGTGCTGAGAAAATACTTCTTTCCTCTAAATTTCCTCCCCCTGCAGCTAAATTCTGCAGTGCGATTCTTTTATATGGCATAAGGTTAAATTGTTGTTGTTACGTGCCGTTGAGTTGGTATCCGACTCATAGCGACCCTCTGTACAACAGGGGTAACACTATTGTCAGTGCTTCTCTGCTGTTCATAGGGTTTTCAACGGCAGATTGATTTTTGGGAGGGGGTTGCCAGCTCCTTCTCCCAAGAAGGTTAAATATTTGGCTAAAATATAAATACTTTGGGGGATGAGGTGTATTAAAGCCTTGTTAATCTTCATACTGTTGTTCAATGCATTTACCAATCTTTCCTGGGAATATGTGTTGGAAATGAAACAGAAAAAGGTACAAATCCTGGGCTGTCCACAGAGAAAAGGAAGTCTCCACTCACCCTACCATTGGCTTTGGGCTTACATTGAACAAGAGGGATCCAATTTAAGCATTTTTCAGAAAACAAAAAGTAGAATCCAGAGTAACTTGGGGCTGGTTTAAGCAGAGAGTTGGGAGATGTATATTCACATTTGGAAGAATTATTTTCCCTTTCATTTATAAACCTACCAGGTAAAAACAGAGCGAGTCACTTGAAAGCAGAATTCAGGCATCTCCAGGGCTGTACCTTCCAAGTTTTTTAACCGCAATCTGTAGTAAGAAATATATTTTACTCTGAACATAGTGTACCTGACGCATCTCTGTGACATGCACATGAGCCCATACACGCAAGTAAACCAAAGTTTCACTAGGGTGTGACCCCCATATCATTCACGTTGGTATTTTCTATTCTTTTCTGCTTTAGTCTAATTTACTTCATTTTTTTTTTTTTAATCTGGTCATGACCCATTAATTTGATTTCATGACCCAGTGGTGAGGCATGACCTCCAATTCAAGAAACACTGGCCCAGGGAAGATTCTGTGGGCCATCCACTGGACATTGTGTACAGGTCACCACCAAAGAGAACTCCTTCAGAGAGGCTTCTTCCTCCTGGCCTGGCCTGTAAGGCATCCCTAGAACCTGCAGATTAAGTCCCCACCCAATCTTTTTGCAAGAAGAAGTGTGATTTCTCTCCTTCCTTCCTTCCTTCCTTCCTTTCTTTCTTTTTCTTCCTGTTCTGACTTTTAAGGATCATTTTGTGTTTTCCTTACTAATGTCACAGCCACTTGCCCACCAAGTGATAAATCTAGCTGATTGCTTATACCTCATATACCACACCAAGATGGAAAGTCGTGTATCTGTTCCTGGAAAATAGCAGGATAATAAGGCAATTTTGCAAGTGACCCCTGATCAGTCTCACAGGACATGCTATGCTCCCTACCATACTGAGAGGAGAGAATGCAGATTTCATTTAGTTACTTGTTCTTGTTGGGTGCTGTTGAGTCGGTATCTGACTCATAGCAACCTTCATAGGGTTTTCAATGGCTGACTGTTTCGGGATTGCCTTGAGAGTGGATTGCCAGGTCCTTCTCTCATTTTTGTGGTGCTGGGAATTGAACTTGGGACCTCAGAGACTGCAGTGCAGCGCTCTATCAATTGAGCTAAATCCCAGCCCATTTAGTTACTAGTTAAGGGAAAAGAAGTTTTGTTGTTAGGTGCCATGAGTCGGTGTCCGACTCATAGCAACCCTATGTACAATAGGCAAAACACTATTATTAATGCTTCTCTGCTATTCATAGGGTTTTCAATGTCTGATTGTTTTTTTAGGAGTGGGTTGCCGGGTCCTTCTCCCAAGCCTACAGCACCTGGTATTCCCAGGCAGTCTCCCATCTAAGGAGTAACTAGGCCTGACCCTGCTTAGCTTCCAAGATCTGATGGGATCAGATGCCACAGTGGAACCACTGCTATTGTTGTTAGGTGCTGTCGAGTCTGACGTCCGACTCATAGCAACCCTATATACAGCAGGTCAAAAAGAAGGGCCAGAGGAAATTGAGTGGGCTAGTTTTGTTGCCTACATGTCTATAAGGTACAAAAAAGATGTCCTCCTTTCCATTCAAAATATTGGAATGAGAAAGAAGAAATTACAGCCCCTAAACCATCAATTTGTGAAGCAATACATGGGAAAAAATAGAGAAAGAGAGTGAGAGGGAGAGAAGGAGAGAACTCATAGAAGGCATGGGGTTCCAGGCTGGAAGATCAGCACATAAGGGACCTGTTCTGTTTCTCATACACCTGGAAGGGACAGTTCTGGTCTCCTTGCAAAATGATGGCACAAGAAAGGTGACATTAATCCTCTCCAACTCATTGCTTTGGAAACACCACTGGAGCATCAGAGCATGCCCAATGCCTCGAGACCCCAGGGGCTCTCAGGGCTGGGGGAGAGGGCAGAAATCATGTGCCCCCGCCCAGCACCCCTTTTTGCACATGAGGGAATGAGGGCGCAAGAGGGGTGTGCCTTACCCAGGATTCCACAGCTGCTGAAGGGCTGCCCTGGGCTTGGCAGAGTCAGGTTCAAAGAAGCAGTCTTTCTGTCTGTCCCTCCCCAGCACCCAGGCAAAGGTCAGCGTGACCTCTGACTCCCAAACTCCAGGCATTTGCCTGTGAAGCCAGCGCAAATCTCCAGGTTATCAGAAGTCCACCATGACCACGCAATGACTACATCACGAGTAATCAGGGAGATAGATTTTCTCTGAGCCCAGGTGCCCTTCCGGGGAGTGAATGAGTCACTTTAGAAAGCCTCAGTAATTCTCCCAGGCCACTGGGGGATCGTGCAGCACAGATCTCCCAGCTAGCACTCCTGGGCCTTGAAAGACCTGGCTAAGTACTCTCTGCTGCCTTATCTGCTCCTGTGCCCAAGTCAATGCTCAGGGAGGACCTGGTTCCTCAGCAAGGTCTGGGGCGTGCTCAGCAGCTCAGGGGCCAAAAGCATTTGTGCTGCCATCTTCGCACGTCCAGCACGGTCTCCTTTTTATCTTTGGTTTCTGAAGATAGGCAGAAAGAGCACAGGATTGTCACCAGGTAGTAGATGACACATGAATATAATTTTTTTTATTTTTACTTTTTTTTTATTTTTTTATTTTTTTGCAGTACTAGGGGTTGAACCCAGGGCCTCGCACTTACATGCTCTGCAAGTGTAGGACCACTGAGCTGCACCCTCAGCCCATTTTTTTACTTTTTGAGACAGGGTCTCGCTAAGTGACGCAGACTGCCTCTGGTCTCGAACTTGCAATCCTCCTGCCTCCGCCTCCTGAGCCACTGGGATTACAGGCGTGCACCACCGCGCCCAGCGAATATAAAATATTTTTTATATTCAGTGCACCTACTAACCTTCAGCTGGGATTTAGCTCAGTTGGTAGAGCGTCGCTCTGCAGTCTCTGAGGTCCTGAGTTCGATTCCCAGCACCGCACAGTGGGAGAAGGACATGGCAACCCACTCCCAAGGCAATCCCAAAACAGCCATTGAAAACCCTATCAGGGTCCCTATGAGTTGTACTCAACTCCACGGCACCTAACAACAACAACTAACCTTAAACCAAATCTGTCCCAAGAGGGCCTGCACTCTTGACATTTTCCTCTAGGTTTGGTGAACTTAAGAGCGAACTGGTGACCTCCCCATTCCGCTGTCCTGGGGAGGCAACAGGGCTCCGCCTTTTCTCTCTCTGTTCTTTTACTCTCACCTGTGACTCCAACGTCTCCGAAACAAGAGCAGTGAGAAAGTAATTCCCGCTTTGTTCAACAACTAACGAATCTGAGGATCTGTTTGATCTTCTAATGAGACCAGATGTCTTCAGAGGATGCTGGGAATGGATGTGAAAGAGCTTCCCCGCCACGAACAGTTCTGATACACGTAGTGATAACAAACAGAAAGTGTAAATTAATCCTGACTGAAACTCGTAAGTAGTGCTTCGCTGGAAAATAGGTCTCAGAGACTCGGGGAGTTTGTGTCAGAGGAATTCCGCTGCGCGGAGCTAGCTGTTCTGCGTGGTTTTCTCTAAAGCAAATCAGCAAGGGGAGGAGCACATCTTCCTTTCTCTCTGATCCATCACCGAATCTCTGAGCAGAGTTGCAGTTATTTTTAACATGCTGGATGCCTTTTCCCAAGCCAGACTTCACTTTCCCAGCCAATGCAAGTCTATGATCTGAGGCTTTATTGGACCTGCCCCAATTTTAAGCGATATTCTTTTTTCTTCCTTTTTTTGAAAGATTCTTTACTCTTTTGCTTCCTCTTCCTCCTCCCCTGCTTTTCTTCTTTTTCTTCTTCCTCCTCCTCCTCTCCTTCCTCCTCCTCCCCCCTCCTCTTCTCATTCTGCTCCTCTCTTTTCTTCTCCTTTTTCTTCTTCCTCTTCCTCTTCTTCCTCCTGGGGATTGAATCCTGAGTCTCACACATACTTTGCAAGTGCTCTACCAATGGGCTGCACCTGCAGCTCAGTTTTAATTTTTTTATCTTGAGACACGGTCTAGGTCACACAGACTGCCTCTGGCCTCGAACCTGCGATCCTCCTGCCTGTGCCTCCTGAGTTGCTGGGATCATGCCTGGCTAAAGCTATATTCTTAACTAAACTCAGTCTTTCTCTCTTTCCTACGGGAAAGTGAGAGGAAAGTACCAGTCTGCCCAGTGTCTCCAACGTCGACTTGCCACTTGCTCTCTGCCTCTGCTTGACAATTTGGGTCAGGAATCACGAGTCCAATCTCCGAATTCACACTCACGAGGTCCCAGCGTCGTAGGCAGTCGCTTTACTTAGCTTTGCTTCCACTTCTCTGGATGCAAAGTGGCTCCTCTGTGACAGAGGTGGATGATGAGGGGACAAACCTTGAAGGTGGTTCTCCTATCAAGGTTTTCCAGGCAAATTAAATCAAACCATCTCTTCCCAGGTCTACTCATCAAAAAGATCTCACAATGAAATAAAGGTGCTCTACCTAAGTTTACAAGGACACAGGGAAACTAGGCTTTTTCCCACAGGAGGCGGACGTGGAAGTTTTCTTCTGTCTTTTTGGATTTGGAAAGAGCGTAAATCAGCAGGCTGGACTTGATAGGCTTTCTGCCCTTCTGATGTTAAGCTTCTACTGCGATTTTTCTCCCAGGCAGATCAGAAACAGAAGTCTCTAGTGTTGCTGGTGGGGTTTCGGGTTGCTGTCATTCCATCTTTGCTTGCTTATACCGTTCCTGCATCCGGGGCTGTTGTAGACTAAGGAACCTGTTACCCCAGTGAGCTTTCTTCCTGCCCTCTACTCACTGCTCAGTCAGTACCTGTTTGTTCTATGGATAGTTTGTGCCATCTCTAGTTAATTGGTGGACAGCTGAGGATGCCCACGTTACGTGGCAATGTGTATTCCTCCCTTCTGTTCCTCACAAGGCTGTCACTAGGTACCCTTGAACATCTATGCCCTAGTTACTTTATATTCCGGTGTAATCTACCTTCCCTAAAATTTATTCCTCTTGGTGTCTAGACACAGAACAATTTTATCACCCCACAAAATTCTCCTGAGCCCCTTTGTAGTAAAGTCCTTTCCCGACCCCAGCCCCTGTCAATCCTGATCTATTTGTTTTTATGGGTCTTTTCTACTTGACTGACTTCCAAATATCCCCTCGTCTGTTCTCCCCTGGATTTCATACCATTTACTATGTCTATATTTCTATTTACTATTTCTATTTTATTTATTCTATTTATTTTATTTTATTTATTTTATTTATTCTATTTTTTATATTTCTATTTACTATGTCTATATATATATGTCTCACTATGTCTATATTTCTTTCTAGTTCGTAGCGTTGTTGTTGTTGGGTGCCATCGAATCATGTCCGACTCATAGCGACCCTCACAGGGTTTTCCATGGCTGATTGTTTCGGGAGTGGGCTTGCCACGTCTTTCTTCTGGTTTTGTAGTGCTAGCGTTCGAACTCAGGGCCTCAAAATGTGCAGAGCAGCCCTCTACCAACTAAGCTAAACCCCAGCCTGGGTCTTACTTTCAAAATGCGTTCAATCCCTTTATTCAGTAAGTATACATTTGTTGCAAACTGCAAGCTCAGTTTAATCTCTCTGAAGCTTGCTTTCAGCACAGCAGAGGCCAGCCATTTCCATGGGAACGTATCCCCCATGGGTGCCAGCATATTTGGTACAAATCCTGTTCCATAGTGACGATCGTAGCTTCACATTGGGCTTGTGTGTTCACACCCCCAAAAAGCCTCCTGTTCCTATTAAACTATTTATTATTTACAAGTGTCATCAGCCCCCACGTGTCTGTCAGCTTGTTTAACTATAGGGGGCTGTGTGTTGCTGTGATGCTGAAAGCTATGCCACTGGCATTTCAGATACCAGCAGGGCCACCCATGGTGGACAGGTTTCACCTGAGCTTCCAGACTACGACAGACTAGGGAGAAGGACCCAGCAGCCCACTCCAAACAATTAGACATTGAAAACTGTGAATAAGAGAGAAGCACTGGCAAATACAGTACTGGAAAATGAGCCTCCCAGGCTGGAAGGCACTCAAGAAATGACCGGGGAAGAGTTGCCTCCTCAAGGTACAGTCAACCTTAATGGTGAAAGCCGCTGGGACCTCCTTTTGCTGATGTGGCAGGACTAGAAATGAGAAGAAGCACAGTGGCTGCAACAGTGGGCTCACACATAAAAAGGTCGTGTGCATGGCACATGCTGGGTTGTGTTTCATTTTGTTATACTTGTACAACTATGAGTTGGACCTGACTTGAGGGCACCTAATGACAGCAACAGTATCAGAGGGAGAGCAGCAGGACAGCCGGCCACACCCAAGAAATCCACACCTGACTAGCCAGGGCATTGGCAGGTGTCTGTTATGACTGAGGACAAGAGAAGAAAAGCAGCACTTTTCTTGGACAGCACAGAGTGAAATGGGGAAGAAGAGGAGTAACTTTATTTGGGTGCCCTCCATGTGCCCGCTGGGGTGCTGGGCTTTCCAGGCCATTCCGTACCTTGATTCTTAGGACAGTCCAAGGACGTGAGCAGAGCATGGGGTCTCATTTTGGTCAAAGTCTGAGTCAAGGAGTCGGACCTTGGTTCTCACATGGATGCTCTTTCTAAAGGACACACCCATCCCCCTCTGCTGCTGCTTCCTAGGGTTGTTCTGGCCCCCACACACACTGAGTCGGTTAAGAAAAGATTGCTAACTCAGTTGTTAACTAGCCAGTCCTTTCAGTGTAACAATTTGTTAATATCAGTAAAATTAACCAAGGCAGCTGAATCGATTTGGAGGCTGGGAGGAGGATGGAAGATCCACAGTAAAACTTAGCAAAGAAGAACAATATAAAAAGTGGAAGGAAGGAGGGAGGGAACTAGCAAAGGGAAGCGAAGACTGGGGAAGTGGGATGGGGAGGAGGGTCAGTGTAGAGGGATAAAGGGGGAGAGGATGATCTCAGTGTAAACAGAGCAACTTCATGAGTCCTTGGGGAAAAATAGGGGGACATAACCCAAATATGCATAGGAGTTTTACTACATCTTTGTCAAAAGCTTCCATAAGCCTTGTAAGTTGATGAAAGTTAACCAAAAGTGATGTAATAGTTGCATAATGGAAACAGCCAACGCTGTATTACTCTTAACCCCACCATCATTTACCAATAAAGGGAGGGGGAAAAAAGAGAGAGAGATGAGGAAGGAACAAAGGTGTGGAGGAAAAAACCCCAGGAGGTTACCTATCCTCAAGGCTTGAAATAACACCTACCAGGTGAGGGCTTAGAGAAGATTTAGGGTCAACAGAAAATATTTGCATTTTTCCTCAACTAAAGAGTGCAAAGAATAGATGATAATAATAATGGCTACCAATCATTCAGTGTTTGAGGTCTGCTATCCGTTTAATGGGCTGGGATGTAGCTCAGTTTGTAGAGTGCCCCTCTGCAGTCTCTGAGGTCCCGAGTTTGATCCTCAGCACCGCAGAAATGGGCGAAGGACGTGGCAACCCACTCTGGAGACAATCAGCCATTGAAAACCCTATGAGGGTCGCTATGAGTCCGGCATGACTCAAGCACACCTAACAACAACAACAATCTCTTTAGAACTAGGCATCCCTGTGGAGCAGACATCATTATTACCATGGTGCAGATGAAGATAGTAAGACCTGGGGACATTTATTGACTTGACTGAGGTCACATAGCCAATACATGATAATGCTGTTATTTTTTTTAAGAATGCGTATGGAAATCTCTAACAAACTGTGACGTCCTTTATAATTGTCACCGTTATCCCTATGTCCATCCTGTATCCATAGGTCCTCTGTTCTTTTTATCTCTTTTGGTTTTGAGACAGGATCTCGCTTTGTGGCCCAGGCTGGCCTCAAATCACTCTCTCCCTGCCTCGGCCTCCCGAGTGTTGGAATTACACTCGCCCACCACTCCTGGTTCCCAAAGGTCTGTTACTTTTCCCTGCCGAAAGCAGCTTGCCTTCAACTGACTCAAAGATATATAAATTTATTATTGATTTGTCTTTAATTAGGGGGAGACACGGTGGGAAACAGAGCATAGAGAGATTCCCCAAGTCCCCATTAGAACGGAAATGGTATCCGCCCTGGGTTGCAGGGGTCCACCCTGGGACCTCCAGGCCTTCCTTGTAAACTGGGCTGTACCTGGGTGGCACGGAGCCCGGCTACCAGGTGCGCAGGAGCAGTGTGGTCCTCACCACGTGGGAGTGCCTGGGTGGGCTTTCCCTGCCCCTCTGTAACCACCCCATGCCCCGCACCCTTTCCTGCCAGATACTCCCAGGAGCGGTCTGTCTGCTGCGCCGGGGGAGTAGCGCCATGCCTGTTTGCTGGGATAATTGGGGGCCTCACTTACTTGACGGCTTGCCCTGGCCCAGCAGAGCTCGCAAATTGCTCCCAGATCTGCAGAAAGCCCGCGGAGGCTGGTGTGGCCCAGTGCTGGCCAGGCGGAGCTCCCTGACTCCGACCCTCCAGGTCCCCGCGTGCATGTGGCATCTACTGTCAGGGAGAAGTCAGGGACAGGGTTAAAACAACCAGAAACCATGACTCGCGTGTGACCTCCCCCCACACCCCCTCAACACTGCTGGAAGGACTTTGCCCTCTGAACCGATGAGGCGAAATAGGGCTTTTTCTTTTCGGGGATGAGTGAAGAATGCCTTTGCTGAGCTTCTCTTCTGCGGCTCGGGAAGCAGATCGCACAGATCTGCCAGAGCTGCCTGGCCACTGGCAGGATGGGGGCTGGCACCCGAGCTATTCTTCACGTTAAAGGGATTCCCCACCCCACCTCAAGAATACCACCCACAGTCAAAAGCCAGGACAGATAGATAGGGCATCACCCCGGCCAGCCTTCGGGCTCCTGGAATGTCTGCTACTGAACCCTGAGTCTTTTCAACTCTCCGTGCCTCAGCCCTGGCAGCCAGCGGGTGGGAGCCCTCCCGGCTCCTTTGGAGACGTCCTAATCTTGTACATCATTTGCTCTGTTTTCCTCCACTCTTCCCTCCTCTCCATCTGTCCAGACTCTCTTTCTCTTCTCCTACACACTTACTTTTTCTCTCTTCTTATGCCCTAGGATGGAAGAACCTATAGGTATTATTATATCCTATATGGGGCCGAATGGTTGCTAACCCCTGTCCTTATGCGTGCGGGCATTTACCTTGCAGGTGGACTGCAGGCATAGAAGGAGGGCAGTGCATGTGGTCTTTTGGTCAGGGAACAGGGAGGGCAACAGAAGCCACCCAGGCTGTATTTAATGATAATAGGTGGGAATTCTCTGCAGCCCTTATGCCAAGCCAGATGACTCCACACAGGCACGGTTTCCACTGAGGACAGCAATGGCTCCATTGCTTGTAGCCATTTCCACCCATGACTCTTCCAAGAGCAAGAGTCTTGCAGCTTCAGGCTTAGCGAAGAGAGTAGAAATGGGTGCCATGTAACTCGCCTGGGCTGGGATTTAGCTCAGTTGGTAGAGCACCGCTCTGCAATCTCTGAGGTCCCGGTTTCAATTCCCAGCACCACAAACATGGGAGAAGGACGTGGCAATCCACTCACAAGGCAATCCTGAAACAATCAGCCATGGAAAACCCTATAAGGGTCCATATGAGTCAGACAGGACTCTACCTCACCCAACAACAACATAACTCACCACAGAGGCAACTAACAATCCCCTCTTGTTTCAAATAGTTGTGGGGGTTTCCACACACAGCCAGGCTCTTCCGATTCCATCTCTTAGCCATAGCTTCACATAGGTCAACAAGATGGTCTACAATGTGCTCCTCACTTCTGACTTCCTCCTTGGAAATCACTTTCAAATGCCAAGTTTTTGATCTACTTGGGCCAATCCTATGAATTCTTTGTGCATGGTGTCCTCTGGAAGAATAGCCAAAACCTTTTGAGGAAAAAAGTTAGAAGACTGAAGTCCACAGGGCCATTCAATAGTATTGCTGCTCATTTCTCACAGAAGATTTAAAGAAAACCAGGTTATCTTGAATATTTAGAAATGTCACCTGGATTGCACAACATCCAGGATTAACTTTACAACCAAACTCGATCTGACTTCTAATTCTGTAAGGATGGTCTTCCTTTACATGACAGAGGGAATCATTGGCCAACAGGTCTAAAGTCTGTCCCTTTATTGTGCAAGAGGAGCATTGCACAGTGGAGTGTCAGCTCAGACCGGTGCTTTGAAAGCCGTGGTTTCTGTGTCTCCTTGTGGAAGCGTGGACATAACTGGCCTCTCACCGATGGTTCAGTAGCGTTGGTTTTAACGTCGACAGCAGCACCACCTCCTAGGAATTGCCTAGCACCTTTCCCAGTGCCATTTACAGAACATTTTACCTGCCAGAGCAGTGTAATCATTTTGTTTAAATTAAAAACATACTTTATGGAAAAGAAACCCCATGGACTCTGGATACATGTTGAATTAGTGTGCTCAAGACTTAAAGGAGGGAGACAGAGTCCTCAATGGTAAAATCAGTCTCTGTGGATACATCTTTACATTTCTTTTCTTTGTGGTAGTGCTGCGGATTAAACCCAATACTCTACCACTGAGTGATACTAAAAGCTCCTTTTCTCTGTACTCTTTATTTATTTATAGCAAAGGACTTTTTTTTTTTTGGCAGTACAGGGGGTTGAACCCAGAGCCTCACACTTGCGTGCTTTGCAAGTGCTGGACCACTGAGCGGCATCCCCAGCCCATTCTTTTCACTTTTTGTTTTGTTTTGTTTTTGAGACAGGCTCTCCCTAAATTACGCAGACTGCCTCTGGTCTCGAACTTGAGATCCTCCTGCCTCTGCCTCCGGATGGGATTACAGGCGTACGCCACCATGCCCGGCATAAAGTACTTTTTAATGTTGTTGTTGTTGTTAGGTGCCATCAAGTCGGTATCTGACTCATAGCGACCCTCTGCACAACAGGGGAAACACTATTGTCAGTGCTTCTCTGCTGTGCATAGGGTTTTCAATGGCAGATTGATTTTTGGGAGGGGGTTGCCAGGTCCTTCTCCCAAGCCTATAGCTTCTGGTGTTCCCAGTGGTCTTCCATCCAGGTACTAACCAGGCCCGACCCTGCTTAGCTTCCGAGATCTGACGGGATTGGATGCCACAGGGCTACAGCTGCAGGCATACTTTTTAATGTTACTTAACATTAAATAGCGCTGGGGTTTAGCTCAGTTAGTAGAGCACTGCTCTGCACTTTCTGAGGATCCAAGGTTCGATACCCAATACTGCGAAAACGGGAGAAGGATGTGACAATCCACTCCTGAAACAATCCTGAGAAACAGCCATCCGTTGAAAACCCTATGAGGTCACTATGAGTCAGACTCAGCTCGACAGCCCTTAAAAGCAACAAACGACAACATTAAATAAATATCTTCAGTGATCTGAAATTTCTCGGAATCACATCTTAAATGACTTATTAGCTAGTGCCGCTGATTTTTTTTTTTTAATCCAGGCACTTGTACCTTTGTTTGCTAGGAAATAATCACCTGCATATGCATAGGTTGGGGGTCCCAAATAATTCTCCGCGGCAGATCTTGTGCTGGTCCATCACAGAGTTTTGACGGCGTACCCTGTTTTCCGTCCTGTTCTCTGGCATGTTGGCTCCTTCTAAGGCTTGTTGTTTTATTTTGACCACTGAGGCCCCGCTAGCTCTGAACTCTTTACAGATGTTTCTCTACCACACACATCTTAATCACACGCATGCTCTTTTGATCTAAAGTTGTGATGAGTAAGAGGCTTTACTTATTACCTAATTAAAAAAAAACTTACTGAATATTACATTTCCCCTTGTAAAATAATGATATAGATTAGTGTTTGTGCCGAAGCGTTGGCAACAGAACTCTTCAAAAGTTGTCCTTTGGGCGATGAAAAGCCGTTACATTATTTTGACTAGCTAATCAAATGTAATTGGGCAGCTTGAAGTGCCTTAGATTTTCCTTGCTCAGTTATCAAAGCAGGAAATGTAACTCACGGAGCTGATGAAAGGCGTCTCTCACGGTATTCTTTCAATTATAGATCTTACAGTGCAAATGAAAGAACGGCTCTGTTGCTAAAAACTCAGAGGCTTGAAATGCCCCTTCATGTTAACTGCTGTATTAGCTAGTTAACACAGTATGTACTTTAATTTGATTCTTGCTCCAGCTTTGGAGAAAAATGTCTGGATCCGTTTGGCACGGAAATGAAGGAGGGAAGATGCTTGGGCGCAATAATGCTGTTTACACTCGATTCAAATGACATCAGGTATCTGCACTGGAAACAATAGCCCTGGTCCACTTTGGTGAGAAATAGCATGCTTTTAAGAAGCGTTACTATTTTACGCCCATAAATTGGGACTAGTGGTTTCAAAGGAGTTTTACTTGACTGTTGAGAATTATTTGTATGGTTTTAACAATGAAATGTCTGCAATTTTGAAAACGTAACTTAATTCCAGTAATATGTTTGGAGGAGTCCAGCCAAGAAGACCAAAACACAATATGCCTGCATTTCACCAGAATGTAGCCTTCTTTAGAGTTGAATCCTGCTCTCAGCTGCCCCTAGAACACTTCTGCCATAAATGGTTATGTATGACCTAGGATTAGGCCAGATTCCAGTTTTACTCATATTAATTCATTTATTCACTCATTCATTCATCAAGCAGATTGAACCACCTTGTATGTGTTAATCTCTATGAGATAAAGAGATCAGTCCCTTCACTGGATACATTAAGTCTCCCGGGATCCCTTTCTTTTTCTTTCTTCCCTCTTTCTTTCTTTCTTTTTCCTCCTCCTCATCCTCTTCCTCCCCTCTCCTCTCCCTCCTCCTCCTTCCGCCTTCCTCCTTCCTCCCTCCTCCTCCTTCTCTCTCTCTCTCTCTCTCTCTCTCTCTCTCTTTCTCTCCCCCTCTCTCTCCCCCCACCCCACCCCCATGTAGCCCAGCCTGGCCTGGAACTCAGGATCCTCTGGCCTCAGAGGCCTCCTGAGTGCTGGGACAACAGGCAGGCTCCACTTCAGCTGGATTAGAGCACTTTTCCCAATGAAAATAGAGCCCCCTCCCTGACACCGATGTGGCCCTAACCCTAACAGCAAGCTCGGACTCAGAAGTCTTGCGCGAGCCCTTAGTCATGACAGCATGCAGATGATCCCGCCTCTGCTTACAGCAAGGTTGAAACTTACTTTGAACCGAAAAGTGTGATTTAATTCTCATAGACAACAAGCCAACCTCTAAGAACCACTGCATTTAGTCCAATAAGGATTAAAACAGAAAGAGGTAGAGATTTGTTCAGAATATGGTGCAAACGCTTTGGAGGGTGCCTAACCCAGCACGGGGGAGGGGATGAAGAAGTAACAGCAGAGAGGAGCCTGGAAAAATGAGTGGGAACTGACAGCCAGATGGAAAGGGAGTGGCGGGAAGGCAGGGCGGCCTCATTTGCAGAGAACAGCTTGTGCAAAAGTATAGAGGTAGAGGTACTGGCATTGTGCTACCCGGGAACTTGGCTTAATTCCTACGATGTAGGGTCGTAGATGTAGGGTCGTAGGGTCGAGTGTAGGGAAGGGCCAAAGGGTAGAGCTCGGATGGATGATCAAGGGCACTTACAGAAAGTTCCTATGTATGGATTTTATTCAAGGCAAAAGAGAGCCAGGGGAGACCCACAGCAATTGAAAATGTGCTAGTAACCACTACTAGATGTACACCTTCGGTATCATTTTACCATTTTGGTATGTTTGGGTTTGGGATTTTTATTTATTATTTATTTATTTTTGCTGTTATTGATTTGTTTTTGCTTTGTTTGTATTTTATTGGTGGTGTTTTGTTTTGTTTTTGAGGGCCTTAATATGTAGCCCAAGCTGGTCTCCAACTCACTGGCCTCTAACTAGAGATCCTCCTGCCTCAGCCTCCCAAGTGCTGGGGTTACAGGTGTACACCACCGTGCCCAGTTTTGGGTGCTTCTTACCTCAACTCCTTCCCTTTTAAAGGAAGTCCTAGCTGGTACCATTTTGAGATAACTTTGTATTGCAGCAAGGAAACTTTTGTAAGGTGGAGGAGATGATTTTAATACTATATATATTTTTTTAACCATGCTATATAACAATCATATATTTTAAAGTTACAGTCTGTTGGTTAATAAATACACAGTGAATTGTCCATATTTGGAATCTTACTCCTATCTAAGACAAAATCTGAGTGACTTCAGGATGCCTAATTTACCGAATAAAGCGAGACTCATCATCAAAACACCTAAAGGTCAAATCACTAGATTGCATATGAAATTTGGAAAGAAAAACACTTGTAAACTGCCCCCATTGAAATCTGTTTTTAGGTATTACAGAAATGGGAGTAAAGAATTTTATTGGGTCTAAATATAGGCTTTCATATATTAAAAGAAAAGCTATTTACAACTGATCTGTTACTAAATAAAATCTTGGATGAAAACTTTTAATTACTAAAAAGGTAAGGTAACAGTAAACACAGGAAATATAAATGAATAAAGTGTTCAGAGCTGCGCTGCTTTCAGGCCTATAAATAGTGCCCCCAGCTCTGCACTATTCTTAGCAAGAATGAACAAAAGAAGGTGGCCAGAAATAGCCAGGGGAAGAGCATCTCCATGGGCCTTGTATTCCACGTGAATTCAGGGGGTTAATTGATTTTTAAAAAGGACATTTCCATGCTGTCCGTTTGCCAAGGAAATTCTTTTACTGGCATGTTTGTTAAATTGGCAGGCCGATGTTTCCTCTTGTGACAGAAGGTGTGATGAGGAATTTTATCTTTACTTCCTTGCTAAAATCAGCGCTGACGGCTTGCCTTTTCGTTAACTTATTTGGTCATTATCAGATGGTATCTCTAGAGGATCGGTCTATGCCGTCAACACTGGGAAGACTGGTGCACAGCAGACCTCAGGTCTGCCTGAGCCGACGTGGGCTGTACGACCTTACTCAAAGGATTTCTATATAACTGTGTATATTCACATATACACCCACCCAGAGCTTTTGCTCTGAGGCACGGTTTCCTGATTCACTAACGTAGCAAACGTACGGATACACCAGGCACCATGCTACGCAGTGGGGTTATGAGGTAAATGAGACCACCTCGTCTCCTTACAAGCCACACACAGCCAGGGAAACAGGCTCATGAAGACATAAAGAGGGGTATGCAAGAGAAATGATGCACATTGTGGGAAGTCAGGGAATAACTACTCTCGTCTATGAAGCGGGCACTGGGGGAAGGTTTGCAGAGTTCCTGCCACTTGAGTCAACTCAGCTTCAAAGAATGCCTCATATAAGAAGGAGTGAAAAATGGCTGGACATATCTCACGAGCGCCTTGTGAAGAGCCAGTGACTTGATAAGAGCATACCCAAAGGCAAGGGACGGCCCGGGGTAGGGGTGCATGCCTGTCAATCCAGCACTCAGGGAGACTGAGGCAGGAGGATCCTTGGGAGTTTGAGGCTACCCTGGGCTACATAACTGAGTCCCAAGCCAGCCTCAGCTACAGAGTGAGACTCTGTCTGAAAAAAATTAAAATAATTAAATTAAATAAAGACTAGAAAAATATAGGCTATTATTTCCCTGTATAACACATATACAGATTTCAATTTTATCTTATTTTTTATAATGAAAGGATTCATGTGCATGGATATTACAGACCTATTTGTAATTTCTGATTATTAAAGTTTTTTTCTTTTTTGATACCTATTACAAATGTGATTATTTGAAAACTGATTTTTTTTTTTTTTACTATTTATTCATTTAGGACAGGTCTTACTTGAGAACCAATTATAAAACTAGTTAACAATGAGAGGAAACAAAAATCTCAAATAATCTAACTCAAAAAATAAAACCTGTATGGACCAGACTCATCAAGAAAAGTAACTTCTCTAAGTACAAACGCATTTTCTATATATAGTAATGATAGACTGAATGATTGCTTTAAAATATGTTATAATGGTTTTCAGTATGTGAAATTATAAAGATGTAGGATTTTGTAATGATTAGATTATTTCTTGAGACACATTGCTTATTCATGAAATATAGGTGTATTCTGATGAAAGATCAGTTTCTAGGTAAAATAAGTATTAGAATAATTTCTCAGTAGTTGAAAATTACTATTGTGCTATCTTTGGTCAAATGGATTGGATTATTTCATTTAGAGCTTTGGTCAATAAATACTTGTTGAGTGCCCCTTATGCCTAGTGCCAAAGAGGAAAATAATGTCTTCAAGAATATGCTCCAATATATTTTTTAGATAAAACATTTAAAAGTAAATATGCAAGTCAGATAGGGATTTCATCTCCTACCGGACATTTCTGTTAATGAGATCCCATTTTTAACCACTTAATACAGGGAACCCTTATGCTGCATCAGTGCAAATTACCCTGGAGTATGCAGATACTTTGAGCTCTCATTTACTGTTGTGAATAGCTTTCCTTTCCTTGCTGCTTTTGTTAAAACTAAATGCCACACAGAGGAACTTGTAAAAGAGTAGAAATGTGTCCTGTGCACTTCAGGGGTTATTGACAAAGTAGCAGAAGGCACTACAGTTATAGCACAGCTTTATATAGAGAGGCAGAAGTTTCAGGTCTGTCTTGCCATCCCCTCTGCATATGTGGCATTTGTATGGGCTGCGCTCCTCCCAGCCCTTTACCCTGCTCCTCTTTACATGAGGGACTGGGATGAGGCTGTTCTACTCAGGAGGCTTTATGAGATTTCTGTGGCCAGATTCGCAGACAATTTGAGTGGTAGTGCGGACTTAGAAAATATAAAAGCGTACATAAAAGCTCTTCCAGCTTCATTTGATTTTTCTGTTGTTGTTAAGAAACAATAGTGTTTATTTATCATGTTGGCTTAGACTTTCTTAGTATTCTGTTCTCTCCATTTTAACAAGAACCCGAATGCAATAACATCTTTAAACAACAAACTAGTTTTCCGTGGAGGGTGGGCGAGGAAGTTATATGAAGATTGAATGGGAACCTCAATCCAAGGACATTATAGACAAGGAACGATTTCTTTCTCTCCTCTTTCTTCAGAAGTAGTCTTCCGCATGGCTTAATGTGCTAACATAACCCCGGTTCCAATATTTCAAAAGATACAGAGCTTCCCAGCATGATGATAAAGTTTTCCTGTGTTCCAATAATAAAGCCTCAGCGTACCAGCGATTTCCAGTTCCTCTGTGGCTCAGCGATTTGTGAAGACCAGCTACCCCTCAGTACCCTGCCTGCAGTATCAGTGTGGGAGTCGGAAACAGATGTTCAGGGGACAATGCCATTTGTTGTCACTGTCGATACTATGTGGCAACTTTCCCAAATGAAATTGTTTGTGGATGGAAAAGAATGTAAGCAGTGATTCATGCCCAAGACTTTTCCTCCCCCCTTTGGCCGCAGGCTTGCGGTGTTTGTTTTAAATCATAGACTATTAGCGGATTAAAAATTGGAGGGTAACTTTGTTATCAGAGTATCTTTTCTACTTTTTAGCTCCTCCTTTCTTTCAAAAGGAGTGAATTTTAGGTAGCTTGCTGAAGACTGTAAATTCCTTGCTTCTCTTTGAGAATTCTGAGAGCAACTAACATCTTTTTCAGATTTAGCATTGTAGATTTTGGTGTTTTACCATTTTATTTAGCAAATACAGATTTTTCCACTTGAATGAATAGCGTGCTTTGCTTGGCATTTTTGTAAATAATTTGAAAGTAGGGAGAACTCAAAACAACCAAACGTTAAGTAGAAATATATTTCTTGGTGATAGGCAGCCTTGCATGGTCTTGGGTTGAGATTTTCATAAATATTAGAAAGGAACATCCACTGCCTCATTTACTGTAATAGACAATGAAATTATGTGTGCAAATTAGCTATTAACATATAGAGGAACTATGCACACAGTGAAATGGTTACAACCTAGATACTTGTGTATAAATGATCATTTGGGGGAAGAAAACCTGACAAGAGTTCAAGGCATAAGATCTATCATTCTACAAAAACAAACTTTAATCCACAAATGAAAACCTTTACTATTTATTCATACCAATAGATGCCTAAGGCCATAATTAGAAAAATGTTTTATGTTCCCTTAATATACATACATACATACATATATATATATATATATATATATATATATATACACACACACACACACATACACACACACACACACACACATACATATTCCTCATAATTGGGTTTCTACATCACAGAAAAATTATTTTAAGAGACATAAAACAAAATCTGACTTTTAAACAACAGCCAGAGAAAAGATGAGTATTACATGGAGTGGAAGGGGTCCTAGATTAGGGAGCAGGAACATGGCGTGACCTGAGTAATTCTCACCGGCTGCTGTTGTGCTGCATTAGCGGGGGCTCCCTCTTGTTTGACTTCTTTTCTCACCTGCAAGATGCCAGGTCAGGCTGGATGACCCTCAGGACCCTTCTGGGCTCCTAGTTTTGTATTAGAAAGTTCTAAGGCTTCAAATTCTATTCGGTAGCAGTCCTCATTAATATTCCTTGGAATCCCAAACCCTTTTGAGTATCTGTCGAAAACCATCATTAACCTTCCCATGAAAGCAAAAACCAAAAACAAATCAGAAAACCAAAAAGCAGATAACCAGGGAATTTTGCATGCAATCCTAGGACTTCATTGACCCCTGGAGGCCCCATGATGGTCACAGGTGGAGAACCATGTGGCTGGCTAAAAAAGGTTAATATCTTTCTGTCTTCATGAAGATTGAAGCAGACATCTGAAATTTTTCTAAACTTTGACATGAGAAATTTTCTCCTCCCCCATCCCCATTTTTGTTGTGATGCCTAGGGGTTGAACCCAGGTCCTTGCACTACTTTGCAAGTGCTTTATCACTGGGCTGCACTCCCAGCTCATTTTCCATTTTTTTTATCTTGAGATAGGGTCTTACTAGGTTATGCAGCAGGCTGCCTCTGGCCTCGATGCGATCCTCCGGCCTCTTCCTCCTGAGTCCTGGGATTTACAGGCATGCACCACAGCAGCAGGCTGACATCAGATCTTCTTTCTTTTCTGCCTCCTCTTGGCCCCTGTGGTGCTAGGGATTAAACCATGGTGACAGGGTCATGCATAGGCTTGACAGATGCTCCACCATTGAGCTATACTACCAACCCCCAAACTTTCTAATTACAATTGAATTTTTTAAATTGACACATAATAATTGCCCATGTTTGTGAGATAGAGTGTGATCATTCCATTCCATTTGATGATGATCAAATCAGGGAGAACTCTCTACTTACTAAAAAATAATGTTGGTTGGGTTTTTTTTCCTAATATTTCCACGTGTTAGAAATGTGACATTGGGATCAGCATGCTTGAAGGGGAAAGCATATTGCTGTGGTGGGGTCACGAAGGATCAAAATACTGGACAAGAGATCCTGTCATAGGAACATCTGTGGCAGGGGTAACAGGGATACCACTGATGTCCCAGCCAGAGTCCTTCCCCATCTTAGAACAGGAAATGGATAAGGAGTGCTTGAATCTCTCAACTCGGGCATCAAGACTGGCCATTGTTATCATTGTCTTTAATTCAGGAGAAATTGAAAATGAAGTACTCCCCACCACTGAGACGGTGGGCTTAGAGAGGATCATTTCAAGGAGTGGTTATTTTCTGGACCCAGCAGAGAATAGTCGGGTACACAAAATTGTGGATGAAAGTCATACTATTAGTAATAAGTACGAACCACAAATTAATTCTTATCCAGATTTAAGATATATAAATTGCTAATTTCTTTCCAATATACGTGATTTTTTTTAGCCATTCATGGGTAATTATACATTTCCTAAATTCTAATGTGATTTGGAAAATACGTTGAACTTTCAGAAGTAACTTCATGCACGTGGTCTTACACCCATTAGTCACTCTCATTTTTAATGTTACACATATATAATAAGCATGTGGTTCTTTGATTTGGTGTTTTTGGGGGGACAGAGTCTTACTATGTAGCTCAGGGTAGCTTGGAATTCGCAATCCTCCTGCTTCAGCCTCCTCAGCGCCTCCTTGCGTGGCAAGCTTTTGGTTTGCTTTTGGTTTTGTTTTTCTGTAGTTCTGAGGGTTGAACCCGGGCCCTTGCACATGCTAGGCAAGTGTTCTATCACTGAACTTCATCCCCAGCTTGTAGTTCATTTGAACCCATAGTGTAAGTCTCAAAAAATACAATAAGCCACTTCTTTGGCTAACAGATTGATGTTGTTGTTGTTGTTGTTAGGTGCCATCGAGTCGGTATCCGACTCATAGCGACCCTTACAGGGTTTTCAGTGGCAGACTGTCTCGGGATTGCCTTGGGAGTGGATTGCCAGGTCCTTCTCCCAAACAGATTGATAAGCCATAGTAAATTTTCTTTGTACTTTCTTAACTGCAGCTTCTAAGTCCTCAAGCTAACGCATTCTTTACAGACTCCCCTGTGCATTGTGCAAGCTCCGTTCATTTCTCTGTCATAAGGTGGAGTGGATGGACTTCTGTCGTCCATTGTGAGCACTCTCAGCAACTATTAGGCATGACCGAGAAAACAGAAATCCGAGTCCTGATGTTTCAGGAAAGGCTCCCATTCTACTTGACAGAGAGGATTTCAATTAGGGAGGCCCCGGGCCACCTTTCCTGTTTCACCAGAACAAATGTTGTTGGTATAAGGGGAAGTCCTCGGCTACCAGATAACCCGCTCACCGTGTGGGGCAGAGTGCCTTCAAGAGCTCCAAGTCCCATCTTTGATCTCTGGCGATATTTTTCTCTGTTATGTCACAGAGGTCACCTGGCTCATGTGTGACAAACTGCCTGCATAAGTCACAGTGCCAGTGGCAGAGATTTGTAACCATGCCCCTGGTCCATTGCCTTTGAATTATTTCACAGGCCCGCTGCTTTACATTTACACTCTGTCGGAAGATGAACAGGGGAAGGGAGTAAAATCAAGGGCAGGGTCTCATCCTGAAGGACAAGGGGAAACAGGTGGAAGGTTAATGGCCCTGGAGCGATTCCACAAGCCTCTCAGCCATGATATATGGGCCTCGGGCCTAAAACGGGCATTGGCTTTCAAAGATATATTATTTCATTTGAGGAGAGACATTCTGGAGTTCCTGCATTTGTCCGCTGATAGATGATCCTCTGTCCCCACTTGGTTATGGCGGCTGAGTTTTCCTTGGGTCTGCTCCCGCACATAAAAATTTTGCTGAGCTCTCCAACCTCACACGTGCCTTTCAGAATGGGACCGTGTGCACGCCCTTTGGCAGGCGGGTGGGGTTTTGCTGCTGCTATTTTAGTAGCTCCTTTTGAACCAGGAGGCAAGTGGGGATGAAAGATACTTCTGTTTATTCACACATGACTTGATAAGGGTGGCCTTGCAGAGAGAGAGAGACAGAGAGAGACAGAGACAGAGAGAGAGACACAGAGAGAGATCTGGTGGGAACCAAAAATGTGGATCAGTCTGGTTAGATGCACTTGATCCAAAATTCTGTTGTTGAGGTTTCAAAAACGACTTACTTAAAATATAGATAGTATTGAAAAGGCTTTTTGATTGTATAATTTTTTTACACCATCCCTAAGCTTTGAACAAATGGCTTACACTATTTTTTATTGTTTTTTAAAAGTTCGGTGTGATATAGAGGGAAGTGGAGATTAAATTTGTGAAAAAAATGCTTTACACAGAGACTAATGATTAATTTGCCTAAGATGCCCCCAAAATGTCTAATGGCTCCAATGTTGCAAATGAATTGAACTGGGCACTAGACTCATGGGAATGGTCACTTGAGCTAACCAGTGTTTAGTACTGCAAAAATCACCTCACCTTATCCTTCTAAGTGTTCACAGAGTTACTATGCATGGAAATATTTGAAATTGTAACATGCCTCAATATATAGTATTTTGAAATTAATTATCAACTCAGGTTTGGGGTGTGTATAAATGAAACCTTTGACTTGAGAATTCCTGATAACTGTCACACTAGCCTTGTCAGAGATAATGCTTATTTTTATAGGAAACGTAACGAAAAACATGAGCTCTGGACACTCTTTATCTAAACAAGAGGTGATTTTTCCTTCCAGTTCTTCTGTGTTCCCTGCCTCATGTCGTGAATCCTCACACCACTCTATGAAACGTCAAAATTCTATCTGTACACATTTTTATCCTGAATGGCTTTGTCAGAAACAAATTCTTCACATGGAGAAAGTTCCCATGATTGTAGACACACTGGTATTTACCTATAAGGAGTTAATATTGGACAACAAATCTGATAATGTATGAAACTTCAGTTCCATACATTAGAAACTTCAGTTCTTAAGCACACTACCCCAGTCCTGTCCTACATTTTCAAAATAACGGGAAGCAGAGGCAGGAGGATCGAGAGTCCGAGGCCAGAGTCTGCCTGCACAACTTAACAAGGCCCTCGTTCAAGATAAAAAATGTTAGAAAGGGGTTAGGGGTGTGGCTCAGAGGCAGAGGAACTTGCATGTAACAAATCGTAAATGCTTCCCATATATTTGGAAGAGACCTTTATCTCAGCCCTCATGCATATACAATCAGGACCAGGACCAGGGTTGTAGCTCAGTGGCAGAACTTTTGACATCTCCTGCCAATCGCCGGTTCATCCCCAGGACACTGGAGGGGCCAAAAAAAAAAAAAAAAAAAGAATCAAGCTGGGCCCTCAATAGATAGAGGCAGTATTTGGTCATTGGCCTCTGTGAATAACGAGATTATAAAGATGTTCTTTTCTTTTCCTCTGGAATACACCAACGTAGAGGTTAGACCAGAAGCAGGAAGACCAGAGAGACATGTTTGGTATCTGCAGGGAAACAACAACAACAACAAACAAACAAAACACCCTAACTTTTTAAAAGAAAATATTCCCAGTCCCCATTTCTATAGAGTTGAATGGGGGATGTTGGCCAGTCAAGAGTCCACTCTCACTTGTTGCTTGGAGAAATGGATAAAGGACCCTTAAGAAGCTCCAGCCTCCAGCTAAAAGTACCATAGATAAAATGCCCCGAGCAGAAGGGGAGGCCCAAACCTCACGCTTTTCAATCACAATATAATGTGTTTACTTTGCAAAAACAACTCTTCGTCTTCTCTGCTTGTGACCTGAGGGCCTCATTTTCCTGTTTGAAAAGTTACCCCTTTAATTTCAGTCCTATTTCCTGCCTTCTGTGGCATTTCCCAGTCAGTAGACTGAGAGCTGTGGAGATGTCACTGCAGTAAAGCAACATGCTGGTCAAAATGGAAGCTCACTCAGCATCAGGAGACAATGTTGCCAGGCTCCTCCATCTATCAAAGTCTCCCCGCTCAGATGGAAACCCCCAGAAGCTCATCCACAGGAAGCCAAATAGGTGCAAACAGCCTCTTAATTGCTCATTTGCAGTTGGACAAAATGCTACACGCAGAAAGACTTCAAAGCCAATGGAATCCGAGCTGAAAACAGAATCTTAATACACATCGGCCCTTATTGTTGCAAAATTAGAATAACAAATGTCCCCAGCAGGAAGCCAACATAAACTTGCCAGAGTTTTATTCAACCTGAGACATAGTCACCCTTTTTTTTTGTTTGTTTCTAAAAGCAATACTTACAAGGCATACGGAGTAGTGTGTTTGTTATTCTATACTGCTTATTTTAATGATATATTTAGGTCTCCATCACTCCATCACGCTTTGTATTTTTATGTGTAATTACCCGTATTAAAAAAACACTCATTAGTGTTCTGTTCCACTGACTTAATTATACCCCTTAATTAAATCTTGACTAACTGGGGGTCACCGCGGTGTCAGTGGGATTTGTCACTGTTGGCCGGCAGGTGTCTGGTTGCATCTATTTCTGGTTTTCCTATGGCTTGAATCTATTAAGAGCTTGCTGTTTTATTCTAAATGCCAGAGAGAGTGCTCATTGGAGGGAAGGAACAGCATATATTTGACAGGCAACTGCTCCCCAAAAGCTTGTGTTTGTAAGAGGAAAAATTTTTTTTTGTTTTCATTTGCCAAGAAAAAAAATCCCTGGGTTCAGGGAAAGATGCTGAAAACAGATTTGGTTACAACAAATGCTTTTTTTTTTTTTTTGAGAGAGATCAGTAGGTTTCTAAAAATGATGGTTATGTTTGTGTACACAATTCTAAAAGTCCTTTAAAGAACAAAACAATGAGCCAGGCATGGTGGTGCTTGCCTGTAATCTCAGCACAGAAGGGTGAGGCAGGAGGATCAACGCGAGTTTGAGACTGACCTGGTCTACACAGGGAGTTCCAGCCAACCTGGTCTACACAGCAGGACCCTGTTTTAGAAAAAAACAATAACAAAAACCCTTGTCCTTGTTGAGCTTTTGAGAACAGCATCAGGCCAGGTTTTGTACCACCATATGCAATTGTTATTTTGAAAATGTAAGACAGGACTGGGGTAGCGTGCTTCCCTAGCACGCATCAAGCCTTGCACACAATCCCTGGCACCACAAATTTTAAAAATATATTTTTCCCCTTTATCCAACAAAGTACAAAAATAGGAATCAAACTGAAAACATGTCTCTTGATGTGTCTAATATACACAGAAAAGTCAATTCATATTTGGAATGAGTCTGAATCAGTAACATTGCTATGTCTTCACATTTTACATTAGCGTGTTTTAGATTCCTGATGCTAGTACACTACTTCAGGGAGACATAATTCCCATGTTTCCGTGTATAATAGGCACCTAATGTTGATCTGAATAATTGATTAGTCCAGTCAGGCTTTTATAATTAGTTGTCAGCTTTTCAACATAAGCCCTCAAAACATTGGCTGTGAACCTACAAAAACTTTACATTTCTTAATCTCTTTTTAATCTAAAAAAATGTATGCAGGCTACCTGAAAGCATTATTTATTTATTATTTATTTATTTGTTTTTATGGTGGGATTAGGATGACCTTTGTAACATAAGCCCTAAGAAATTAAACTTAGACTATATATCTCCCAAAGCAATCAGCCATTAAAAACCCTGTGAGAGTTGCTAAGAGTCAGATTCAACTCCAAGGCACCTAACAACCATAAAACAACATACATCTGTGAGGTGTTCAGTCAAAAAGATTTTGGACTGAAATTCTGATTCTTAATATTATAACATCTATCTTTAATTAGGGGCTGGGATTTACCTCAGTTGGTAGAGCACTGCTCTGCAGTCTCTGATGTCCTGGGTTTGATTCCCAGAGCGGCAAAAATGGGAGAAGGACATGGCAATCCACTCCCCCAGGCAATCCCAAAACAATCAGCCATTGAAAATCCTATGAGGAAAAAAAAAAAAAAAAGAAAGAAAGAAAATCCTATGAGGGTTGCTATGAGTCAGACATGACTTGACGGCACCTAACAACAACATCTTCAATTAAAGGTTAAAAAAAAAAGTCACAATTTTCCTACCAGTTAATAAGTTTTGCTTATTAGAACTCAGATTCCTAATAGTAAGTTTAAATGAGACAGTAGCTTATAGATATCAACCAACAACATAAAGGACTATTGTGACCTCAATGTCATTTTATTACCAATTTCATTTCTGTTGGCTTACCTACAAATTTAGTAAGAGCCGTGTAAGAAAAAAATTTTAAAGAAATATCTGTAGTTCAACTTACTGTATTTCTTTTTTTTTTTTTTTTTTTTTTTTTTTTTTTTTTTTTTTTTTCTTTTCTTTTTTTTTTTTTGTGGTACTGGGGGTTGAACCCAGGGCCTCGCGCCTGCATGCTCTGCAAGTGCTGGACCACTGAGCTGCAACCCCAGCCCATTTTTTTACTTTTTTGAGGCAGGGTCTCACTAAGTTATGAAGACTGTCTCTGTTCTCGAACTTGTGATCCTCCTTCCTCCGCCTCCCAAGCCTCTGGGATTACAGGCATGCGCCACCACGCCCAGCTCAACTTACTGTTATTTCTGAAATTCAGATCAATTCATTTTATCCCAAGGGATTGATTCCAACTGCCTCTTCTTAAATAACAAGCATTCTCATTTGTTATCCAAGTAATTCTCAGTACAACCCACATTTGAGGTCTCTAAATTCTCTTACAACTTTTAAGTAATCTGTAAATTAAACACGACAATGTACATCATTTTTTTTAACCAACGCATATGGTAAAATGGTAAGAGTTTGAATTCATTCCAGGGATTCCCGTACAGCCTCCTAACTGTCCCTGGGTCATGAAAGATTGGGTTTTGTGTGTATCACAAGGACCCACCAAGCTATATGAAGCCCTGACTTCCTTACACGTTTACAGTTTGGTCAGATATTCTTCAGATCCCACCTGTCACTCAGCAAACAGATGCCAGGTGTCAGTTTTGTGCCAGGCAATGGTTTTGGACTTGGAGATTCCACCTGAAGAAAAAAGGGGGGACAAACCTGCTTTTGAGGAGAATATTTTATTATATGTATATATATTTATATTTACAAATCTTTATTTTAAATTGTTATACTAATATGATTGTTGGGCTGGGATTTAGCTCAGTGGGTAGAGCGCTGCACTGCAGTCTCTGAGGTCCTGAGTTCAATTCCCAGCACCACAAAAATGGGAGAAGGACCTGGCAATCCATTCCCAAGGCAATCCCGAAACAGTCAGCCATTGAAAACCCTATGAGGGTCTCTATGAGTCGGATACCGACTCGACGGCACCTAACAAATTTTAATCTAAGAAAACTCCGTGTCCCCAGAGAGAACCTTGTGTGTTGTAGGCTATGGCTATGCAAGGCGAAGGACAGGGTCAGCCTAGGTGGGTGGGTGAAAGTTTAGGATACTAACTTGATGGCACCTAACAACAACAACAACAATATGATTGTTGTGTAGATAATTCCTCTGGATGGGGCCTGGGCTGAACTTGATGATCGCCACACTAATCAAACACCTGGCATGCCTGGAAGGGCGGGGCCGTGGCCATAGAAGCAGTGGGGCAGAGTGGGTAAAAATAACCAAGTTGGTAGCTTGTCCCACTGTATCAACATCCTTCCTGAAGGGTGTGGAAAGAGGGCCACAGGACTCCACTGAGGGGTGTGTATGTAAGAAGCAAGCAACAGGCTAGAGAGCACAGGAAGGGGCAGGGCCAGGAGAGGAGAGGAGAGCAGAAGGTGGGGGGAAATCATCCACGGCACAGTTATTCATAAGGCTACCAGGGAGAACACACTGCCCACTTGGGGAGGGAGTTAATGGTGGTGCAGCCTGAGACACCTCTGGGAGACTGTCCTCGGGGGAGGGAATTCCTTCCCTTGCTATGGTTGTACATACAGGGTCTCTGTGAGCCACTCACAACCCCTGTGTGAAACCCACAATCACTTCAGGGTTCACAAAGTTTAACGTGATCTGTCCTTTGCTGTGTGTGCGTCCCCTTTGGCTTTCACACAATAGTAACAAAAAGCATTTCCAATTTGACAAGCCAGCCTGATTGAAGGTGTGCAGATGACAGGATGTTTCTGCTCCAGGCTCGTGAAACCTTCTGGAGCTCTTAAGCAGTTTCCCCCCACAGTATATATGGGGAGTTCAGGTACACTTCCTGAATGTGTGCAAGGGTCATCTTGATAGTTTGTGGTGGTGTTGTTTGGGGGTTTTTGTTTTGTTTTGCTTAATCTGAGACAAGGTCTGGCTGTGTAGCCCAGGCTGGCCTTGACCTCTTGATCCTCCCGCGCCAGCCTCCCTATTGCTGGGGTACAGGCAGGTTCCCCCAATGCCAGCGTTAGTACTCATTTTTTTCTGAAGCTCAGAGTCACAGGAAAAGAACAAGAATGATTTAAGGGGAAAACAGTACATTCTTAAAGATAAATTTATACTTCATAAGTTTATGCATATGAATTGATCACAGAACTGTGGATGTCACGTGAATGAAACAATGGACTTCAAAACTTAGACTCTGAGAATATTTTTTCCGTGTTATAGCTAAATGAGACTCATTATGTAGGCTTTCAGATAAACTCAAAAAGCTCTCGTCAGTGCAAACCTGATAAATCCGCCATTATTCTTAGTGAATAACAAGTTACATCATGCAGATTCATTAGCAGCGCATTAATCCCTTTGTAGTAAGCTCTCGAATTCATTGATTTGATAATGCAAGAACAATAAACATTTCTGGGCTAACAAAATTGCAGTATCAGAGGGCACTATCGCCATGACTATAAAATGCAACAAGAAAACAAATGCACTTACTAAATTAAAGAAGATCAGTTTTCCTAGGCACAAAATAATGCTGAGGTTGAACACCACGGAAATATAATGCATTACGGATTCTGTCACGGGGCTACTTTCTGAACTGTTTGGTACCAGATCAGATGACTTGTTGAAACTTAAAGATCCAGGATAGGCTCCGCTGATCTGTCAGTAATAGCGATGCTTCTGCCTAGTGGTGGTGGTGGTGGGAGCACAGTCAGAGAAGGGCATGCACTCTTTCTTAGCGGTATAGGTCGTTGATTCAGCTCTCTGAATCCTCTACCTCCCTCACTATAAAACAGTGGCACTCACCTCTTTCAGTGATGATGACGGTGATGATTTTGAGACGGGATTCCCTGCGTAGTCCTTGCTGGCCTGGAATTCGTGACCCTCCTGCCTCAGCCTCCTTACTACACCATCCTGCCCAGCTCTCTTTCGGATATTCCACTGGCGGCTAAATGATGTAAAACAAGTCAAGAAATGCCAACCTCCTCCTCCTCTATCCATGCTTACACATCCCTGGTGCTGTATTTGATTCATTGAACAAGTGTATACTCAGCTCACAGTGCTAGATATAGTTACTCCTCTCTCAGCACAGCAGAGGCCAACTGATGTGAAAACTGGGTGGGTCTGGAGTCAAACAGACTTGGCCTCCAATCCCAGCTCTGCCACTTGCTGGCCAGATGCTCTCAGGGACCTAACTTAACTTTCAACTTCAGAGCTCTTGTCTGTGAAATAGGGATACTGTGAAACGTACACAGCATTTAGAAAATTAGACAATTCTTGAGACATGTACTGTACCAGAACCTGGGTACACAGAAATGAATTAGAAATGGTCTCGGCCATCAAAGAGGAGGGCACATGTGTATGGAAAATAGGAAGCCAATGCTATTTTTGTGAAAGAATATGCTAGAATACTGTTTCTGGACTTGTATCCCAATGCTACCACAGCAAAGATTAATTTCAGAAAGTCAGTATAAAGAAATAGCACAGTTTACTATTCAGACTTAACACATGTTTAGTCTGGGCATAGGATTTCTTCTCTATGTTGTTGTTGTTGTTAGGTGCTGTCGAGTCGTTATCCGACTCATAGCGACCCTCTGTACAACAGGGGAAACACTATTGTCAGTGCTTCTCTGCTGTGCATAGGGTTTTCAATGGCAGATTGATTTTTGGGAGGGGGTTGCCAGGTCCTTTTCCCAAACCTACAGCTTCTGGTGTTCCCAGGCGGTCTCCCATCCAGGTACTAACCAGGCCTGACCCTGCTTAGCTTCCGAGATCTGATGGGATCGGATGCCACAGGGCTACAGCTGCAGGCCTTCTTCTCTATAGTTACACAGAATTCTCTGAGACAAGCTGAGGCTGTGTGAGCTTCCATTTCTATGGGGTCTGATGTAAAGTAACCCTGTTTGCTCCCTAGCCACCTCTGAAGGACAGAGAGAGAAGCAAAAGGAGGGGAGTTTTTACTCCTGACTCGTTTGTCTTATGTGTGTACTTGGGTTAGGGTTTAGCTCTGTTGGTAGAGCGCCTGCTCTCCACTTTCTGAGGACCCAGGTTTGATACCCCACACTGCAAACATGGGAGAGGATAGCCGAGCACGGTGGCGCATGCCTGTAATCCCAGCAGCTCGGGAGGCGGAGGCAGGAGAATCGCAAGTTCGAAACCAGAGGCAGTCTGCGTAATTTAGCGAGACCATGTTTCAAAAAGTAAAAAAATGGGCCAAGGGTGCAGCTCAGTGGTCCAGCACTTGCAGAGCATGCGAGCACAAGGCCCTGTGTTCAACCCCCAGTACCGCAAAAAAAAAAAAAAAAAAAAAAAAAAAAAAAAAAAAAAAAAAAAAAAAAAAAAAAAAAAAAAAAAAAAAAAAAAAAAAGGGAGAGGATGTGGCGGTGGCAGCCCACTCTCAAAAGCAATCCCAAAACAATCAACTATTGAAAACCCTATAAGGGTTGCTATGAGTCTGACCCGACTCCATGGCACCTAACAAAACCAATCTCTCCACTTAACCATAACTACATGGTAAAGACACCAAACTACTGGTTGAAGTTGTTGTTAGGTGCTGTTGAGTCAGGTCCGACTCATAGCGACCCTCATAGGATTTTCAATGTCTAATTTTTTCAGGATTACTTCGGGAGTGGACTGCCATGTCCTTCTCCCACATTTGCAGTGCCAGGGATCGAACCTGGGTCCTCAGAGAGTGCAGCATGGCACTCTACCAGCTGAGTTTAACCCCAGCCCCAGTTGAAGTTAGGGTGGAGAAAATGAAAAGAACCACCGGAGTCCAATATGATTCATTTATTGTTGTTAAGCGACTTCCAGCCTGCCTTTCGTTGGCATGCCAAACAAGTCTTATTTATGCCAAATAATTAAGTCTATTATTAATGGAAAGGTATGAGGCTGTGTGGAGAATGAGTTCCGGAATCTTTTTTTAGAACCAAAAGGCCCATCTAATGACATTACAACGTGGTGCGGGCAATAATAGAAGTCCCGTAAAGGGGGTGAAATCTCAACGAACGTGAGTCCCTCTTTCCTCTGTAACCCTGACCCAGGTTAAAATTGGGGACGCGCAAACAAGGGTGGACACATTTTAGTTTCTGAAGAAGCCGAGAGGGCTGTTTTCGGATGCTTTCTGCCTTTGGGTTGTGACCTTCGCCTGCCCTGGTGTAGCCACATGGACCCCCTTCCTCTTCCAACCCACCCTCCAAGGCCCCCTCCACCAGTCCCCTCCCTTGCACCCACACACACGTGCATGCAAAGCCTGCGGCAGCCTGCTTGGCGTTGGTCCCCGAAGTGCGGTTCCTGTCTCCTCTCCTGGAGCTGCGGACCCGCCTCTCTGCTAGTTCTCTCACCCCACCCCAGCCTCTGTGACTTTTCCCTGTTTGCTGTCCTTTGTGAACCCTTTGAATCTTTCCCACGCTGCTGTCTCCTATCAGCCCACACGTGCATGCACAGCGCTCCTGGGAACAAACTGAAACACACCATGTCCTCCCCCAGGGGCTCCGTCTGTCATCACCCTGCCCTTTTTGATCGTGGCCCTTTTTGCCACCTCCTAGCCTCCTGGTCTCCACAGCAGGCACACTGCAAGTAGAATCCCAAAGCCGGGCGTCAAGAAGGCTGCGCTCCTGAGTCTCAAACACTGCCAGCGACCTTGGCCTCACCCCCTGCACTTTCCATCCCTGGCCATCCTCTGTTGTAGTTGTCAGATGCTGTCGAGTCCTGTCTGAGCCTTAGCGACCCTCACAGGCGTTGTGATGACTGATTGTTTCGGGAGTGGGCTGCCAGGTCCTTCTCTCATTTTTGCAGTGCTAGGGGTTGACCCCCGGTCCTCAGAGTGCACAGAGCCAAACCCAGCCCTGCCCATCCTTGGACCCCTGGAATTGCTTGTGGTGCAGACTTCTGGTCACGCTTCGCCGTCCTCCTCGGCTGCTTCCTTACTGGTTCCGTCCCTGCTCCTCTTTGCCTACTCAACCCTCAGACAACACCTCTCTAAGCTTTTGTTCTGTGCCCCTTTCCTTCCCTGTACTTCGTTCCCAGGAACGCCTTCTGCAAGCACAGTGGTGCCAGACCTGCCTCCAAACTAAGTCCATAAACATTCAACCCTTCCAGGAAGGCACTTCTAGTCTTTCAGTTCTCTTTCTTTTCTGCACCACCACGCAGCATATTTACTCTTTGCAGGTATTACCCTGGGTATTTCTGATTTCACCGCCTCACCCACAGGACCTATTATGGCTCCCTTCCATCCCCCTCCCTCCCCCAAATTCAAAGCCATTGCTTTGACAAGTCACAACACAGTTACCTAAAGCTGCAACCTGGCAAACTCTGGGCCGTCGGATGGTCATAACTAGACCTTTCCTTCCATGGCGTTCTGTTACTTACTTACATGTCTCTTTCCCCTGCACTCCCCTGCCACTTACTTGTCTCGGTTCCTCCCACAAGCCCTAGCCCTGTTTTGAACCCAGTTGTTCCTCCCCCGACTTTTACTTGTCCTGAGTTTCTTTATAATAACATAGAAGTGGTTGATATGGATTTATGGTGATTCTTAAGCCTTGTGATCTCAGGACACTTTGCGCTCATAAAAGTACTGGAGGACTCCAGAAAGCTTTTTAGTTTATGTGAGGATTTTTTTTAAAAAAATTTGTTTTTGGTTGTGCAGGAGATGGGACCCCACATGTGCTAAACACTGGTTCCACCACTGAGCTGCACCCCCGCCCCTATGTGAGCTTTATTAATGTATTAGAAGTTAAAGCAGAGAAATAGTTAAAACACAAGAATTCATGATCACACATTCCACTTGTCACTGGAGTGGTGATGTCATTACATCCCATAGTCTCTAAACTCTACTCCGGAGAGCTGGAAAGTCAGGAGGGCAAATAGCATCGAGGTGTAATTGAGAAAATGGTTTTAACCTCTTGGACCTCCTGACCACGCTGACAAAACTACTGCCTGGGATATCGTCACTCGTGTGGTATTATCCACTTGTTCATAGGGACTAAAGTTTATTTCCAACTGAATGCAATTCCTAAGCTGGAATTTTCCAATAAGTAGTAAGTGGGATGGGCTGGGATTTGGCTCAGTTGGTAGAGTAGCGCTCTGCAGTCTCTGAGGTCCCGAGTTCAATTCCCAGTACCGCAAAAATGGGAGAAGGACGTGGCAACCCACTCCCAAGGCAATCCCGAAACAGTCGCCATTGAAAACCCTATGAGTGTTGCTATGAGTCAGATACTGACTCGACAGCACCTAACAACAACAACAACAACAAAGTAAGTGGGATGGTGAGAGACACCCAGGGGAACAGAAGTCCTTCTCAAACACCCTGGGATTTCTCTGTTGGTGATCTCGAGGCCACTTTCCTGGCAGGGAGGGAGTGGTAACCACCAGGGGGCCACGGGGAAGAGCATGGAGGTCACTGGCAAACAGGCTCTGGCTCTGCCTGCGAGTTGGCCTCCGCTCCCTCTCCAGTGTCTGCTCACGCCCCGCGCCGCAGACCCCCTGGGAGCATGCGAATTCCGAGAACCCCAGGCTCATCCTCGTCTGTGCTCTGGGGCCCCCTTGCCCCTGACCATAGCGAGTTGATTCTGTAAGGGCCGTGGGGTCCACTGTGCTCATCTTTCCAATACAGGGTCCCCTGGGTCTCTGACAGCTAGGGTTTCTTTCCGATTAGTGCCTAAGATGGTTAAGAGAATTAAAAGGGACGTGGTGTCCAAACAGAAGCCTGGAGTTTTGAAACTCACTTTGCACTGCACTATTTATTGTTTGCTTTGTTGTATTTAACTGAAGTAAGGGTTAGAAGCTACTGCTCACTTGTATAGAAGAACAGGGGTGCACTCTCATAATGGCTGTAATTTCCTGAGCCCAAACTTCGTCTTGCATTCTTTTTCAGTACTCATGAGTCGAACCCAGGGCCTCCCACATGCTTTTACAAGCGCGTTACCACTGAGCAGCACCCCTGCCCATTTTTCACTTTTTATTTTGAGACAGGGTCTTACCAAGTTACACAGGTCCTGCCTCCGCCTCCCAAGTCGCTGGGATTGCAGGCGTGCACCACCCCACCACTCCCAGCTTAAGTTCTATTTGTACATGAGCCCAATGAACCTTCCCTAGAAGGGGGAGGGTACTTCAATAATAATTAGACTTGGCTTGAAGCTGGAGTAAAATGAGGCTCGGGTAAGTCATTTGCCCAAGCTAACATTGATTTGCTGGCCTGATGTCTGTCTGATTCCACAGCTATTACCTTTGGCCATTGCAACGTACGATTCTCATCCTTATTCCTGTGCCCCCAATTTTGGCATATGAGTATAGGTATGAGGTTAGGGTGCTCACGCATGTGCGGCCACAGGGGACATCTATTTCCTGAAGTTTTCTAGAGCTTTTTATTGAACCTTGTTGGACATCTAGAGTTTGTCCTCGCGCCCACTATCAGAATGCACATTTGTAACAAGACCCTCAGATTGTAGGTCTATTAGAGTTCGAGAACATGGATGCTGAGCACAGTTGTACCTCCCTAAACTTTTACAAAAGAATTAAGTAAAGCAATTAGCAGGGCTTCCTGCTTAGAACCATTCAGCGCCTTTAGTTTAAAAAAAAAAGAAAGCTTTTTAAAATAACATGTGGCGTGTTATAAGCTTGCGTTCATGCCATGTCATCTGTGATTTAAGACACGTTAATCCTGCAAGACCTCCTCCTCTCTAACGAAGACAGGTAGTATTTTTTGGTAGTTACCTTGAGGTCTCTGCCTGCAGTGCATGTTATGGAAAAGCACCAAAGACTGAAGGCGCCCATTCAAGAATGTGGTTTGTGGTGGAGTCTGGTTTGCACTCCCGGGCAAAGGTCACACAGATGAGCTTGTTAATGCACTCACCGTGGGATGGGATCAATCTCCATCCTTCACCGTATTGATCTGAGAGCCCACTGGCGTGCCCCTCCTTGAACTGGGCGTCTGGCATGTGAATGGCGATGGATAGGGTTCTGAGCCCAGGATTCTATCAGCACGGGCACTCACACCCTCCTGTAGGTGGCTTCGCTGGCCCCCGGAGTTAGGATCTTGTACCGTTCATCAGTGCTGGGGGAAAAAAGGTTTCAGAAGAAATGGGTTACTTTTCTACTATGGGTAGTGTTGTTTTTCTAAAGTATATAGCCTCGAAATGCCATTTTTGAGTGTCAGATAGAAGGAACTTTTTGATGCGATTCAGTTAGATTCTGCAGTCACCAGAAGAGTTTTCAGAAAGATCAGTGTGGCATTCTTTTAGGAAGTCCCCATCGGATAGGAATTAATAGAAAGGACAATACTAAATGTGATGTGAAGAGGGGACATCTGTGTGAGACTCCAAATCTTAGACAACATCATTCCCCTCCCCTACCTTTGTGAAGCAGATGGTCACGTGAAGGAAGAGGCTGTGATTTAACAAAAACCTCATCCAGGCTCTGAGCCCCTTGTGAGCCATTGAAAGAGTATCAGGATACCTGAGGTCCTTGGTCTGACAGCGGTGTTCCAGCCACTACTGAGAAATGCATAGGTGGCTTGGATGCAGCTAAATGGGATGTTAGGGACGAGGACAAAACAATGCTGTGCAAAAGCAACTGATGTTGGATACCTGGCTAGATCTGCACGGGTGGAATATTGTAAGATATTCTTTCCTGTGTGGGGGTTGTATACTGCTGTGCCACCGTGGTGTCCGATCCTCTCAGATCTTGGAAGCTAAGCAGGGTCGGGCCTGGTTAGTCCTTGGGTGGGAGACCACCTGGGAACACCAGATGCTGCAGCTTGGGAGAAGGACGCAGCAACCTACTCCCAAAACAATCAGCCATTGAACACCTTATGAATGCCCGAGAAGCACTGACATAGTGCCAGGCATGGCACAGTATCAGGGAGTGTTTTGTTCTATACATAGGGTTCCTATCAATTGGACCTGACTCAACAGCACCTAACCACAACATCATGTGTGGGCTATGATCATTATTTGATATCCTTTAAAGAAAGATCTGAATCATTGTCAAGAAAAACTTTTAAAATATTTTTGACAGGGAAGAGTCCTAATTGGTTACCCAGAAACAATAGGAAAAGTACTATGTTTTGAACCTGGAAATTGTTTGCTGTCTGACTTGTATATGATACCCAGCACTCTTAACCCAGTAATGCCCAGCACACTATTATGCTTTCTTGGAATTTACATCAGACCTGTGCACGTGTACATGTTACCTCTCTGTATCTCAACTTTATCTCCTGCCAGCTACTCCTTTTATATTCAATCTATCAAAAATTACAGTGTTGTGAATGTCTCTGTCAAACTTGGTGATGGTGTTAGGTGCCGTTGACTTGGGTCCAACTCATAGAGATCCTATGTACAACAGAACAAAACCTTCCTTGACACTGTGCCATATCTGGCACTATGTCAGGGCTTCCCTGATTTTCATAGCGTTTTCAATGGCTGATTGTTTCAGGATTGTTCAGGAGTGGGCTGCCAGGTCCTTCTCTCATTTTTGGGTTGCTGGAGATAGAACCCAGGGCCTCAGGACGCACAGAGTAGCACTCTACCAACTGAGCTAAACCCCAGCTCCCCACGATACAAAGACTATTTCTCCCTTTTTACGTGATAAATTGAGAATACAGAATTCAATATTTCTCGGCCACCTTTGTTAGAACTTATACTCTGCATACCAGGATGTCCGTGCTTTTCATAAGTTCTTACAAATGTGCTAGCTTTCATTGTTGTGTTCAGACATAAAAATTTACTGTTACTATCCTCAGGTGCTGTTAAGTCGAGTCTGACCCATAGCAACCCAATATACAGCAGAACGAACACTCCCCAACACTGCGCCATGTCCAACAAAACTATATCAGTGCTTCTCTGCTATTCATAGGGTTTTTGATGGCTGTTTCAGGAGTGGGCTGCCAGGTCCTTCTCCCATTTTTGTGGTGCTGGGGATGGAACCCAGGGCCTCAGAGAGTGCATAGTGGCACTCTGCCTAAGAGTGAGTACAGGAAAGACTCTCTAGAAGTACAGAAGATATGACGGAATTGGCTTCGGGCTGACCCACAGGGTCCTTGCCTTGGGGAAGATTGAACAGGGCAGTGCATGTCTGGGGGAGTTTGTATTGGGATTGTGTGTTGGGGAGGGGAGGGGGCAATGGCAGCACTGTAGCCCGCATGTTCGTTCTTCTACCTTCAACCAGAATAGAAGAATAGGAAAGTAGAGGTAATGGGCAACAGGTTCTAAGGCTCAGCCTCTTCACACGCTAGTATAATAGAGTGGGGTATGGAGTTGCTAAAATTCCAGCACATGTGAGTTTGATTCTAAAATAGCTACCCTGCAGCACGTGCAGGAGGCTTTCCTCCCTTAAGTGGCCAGGAGTAAGAACTTGGTTGGGACCCATGCCAGACAATATGGGTGAATAGAGGTACCACATGGGCAACCAGGAGTCCACCTATGGGTCTTCTGGGATTGAGGGCAGGATAGAAAGGGGCTGCCAGCCCTTTCCGTGAAGACCCAAAGGGACACCAAAAAGCCAGGGGCGTTACGTGCAGTAGCACGCAAAGGAAGGGTGTGAGGGCAGCTGATCCCAAACACTGCTCCAGCCAGCACCATGGGGACAGATGGCTCCTAGGACGGCTTCCCACTCCGGTGTCAGGACAATTCCATTCACTCCCCCCATCCTGGTAAAGGTCTCCGTGGGCTGCTAGGAAAAAGACCCCAGGATCAAATTAAATTATCATCTGCCTAGATGTCTTGAGAGAAGAATCCAGTCAATCGTGTCATACATCATATTTGTTAGGCTGTGGATTTTCAAAAATATGGAGAAAGCGCCACCTTGTACCTCTAGGTTGCTTCTGTATCTTCACTATTTTGTACCCAGAAAAAACTCATTCCTCCCAAAGTGCGGGCACAAAGTCAACCCCTTTGGGATTAAGTAGGTCCTCATCCCAAGTTACCTTCCTAGCCTTTGCCCCAAATACAAAGAGTATCTCTCTAGATTTTTATACCCAGATAATTCTAGAATTCTATTATCTGGTATCCCTGGTCTTGTATTTTGAAGACTTTAAAATGAGGACTTTATTTCCCAAGTCACAAATTTCTTGATATTTGAAATAGAGACATGGAACCATCATCCATGTATTTTCTTGCAGGAAAAAAATTGGGACAACATAGTTGTATTAGTCATGTTCTATTGCTGTGACAAAATACCTCATATAATGAACTTTAAAAGGAGGAAAGACTTATTTTGCCTCACGGATTCAGAGGTTTCAGCCCTTGATTGTCCTACTCACCTTTGGACCTGTCGAGGCGGTAGGAACACAGTGGCTGCCCGGCTCTGTTGGTGGCTGGGAGGCAAAGAGAGACAAGGGGGTCAGGGTCCCAGCATCCCCTAAGGGCACGCCCCCCATCACCTGCCTTCCTTCCATTAGGCCCCACCTCCTAAGGGGTCCATCACTTCCCAACAGTGCCCTGAGCTGGGGACCAAGCCCTTAATGAGCTTTGGGGAACACTTACACATAACATAACAACTACATTAAAAATGTAAAAGGAGGGGAAAATAAGACAATTGCTCTTTATTCCTGCCCAAAAAAGCACACTGAAGGAGCACGGGGCTAAGAACACCTGGTTCCCCATCCTGTCTCTGGTACCTGAGTCGATTTACATAAATCACAGACCACCCACCCCAAGTTTCCTCTTTGGGCAAAATGAAGCAGTTGAGCTGTGTCCTTTCAACCCTGATCAAGCAAGTACAAATTAAGCAGCCACAGCAAGTCCAGGAGCAGGGTGCGACCCGGGGTACGTGAGGATGGAGGTGTCCTCAATCCAGGTGATCAGCAGGGGTGCCATCCACACTGCCAGGGACAGGAAGTCTGGTGGGAACTATGAGTGTTGACATGCTGTGTTTGGAGCGCTGGAATGACTGTTTTCCAGTATCCACCGCTGAGAAACTTGCCACACAGCCATCGTTTGCCTTACTCATAATAACCCTTCTGCACTTGGAGGGCAAACTTCTGACTGCAGCAGCTCTGAGCTGAACCACTGCCCACTGCTGTGAATCCATTTCTGGGTTTCTCCGAAGGCATAGACTGAGCCTGTGCTTAGCGCTGGACCTGAAGAGGAAGCTTAGATTTTTGAAGGGAGGGGGGGAGCCCTTTTGAGTGTCCCTGAGGAACTGGTGGGAGGGCTTCTCCAGGAGCCTCTGTACCCCGAGAATTCCCATCACCGAGCCCCCTGGGGACTCCTCCTTACTTCTGCTCTAATTATCATTGTATTTTTGGTGAGAGGTATTTAGACCACTGGGATTTTTTTTCCCCCTCCTTTGGCCAACTGCCTGATGGAAGCCACCAGTCAGAAAGGACCCAAGGACGTTTTAGCCTCTAAACAATTTTTTTAAGGCTCTGAAATGCAGCCTAAAAAGGAAGATATTGTACTTTGTGACCTTCTAGGACACAGTATGCCCTGTAGAATATCCCCCGCCCTCTCCTTTCCTCCTCTGCCATACTATTCAAAGGACCTCAACTGCATGTCCACTTCAGAAGGTACCGAGCACCTAGCACCTTCTTAATTTATGCCTTCAATGCTGATGCCAGCTGATGAGTCTGCTGCATACCTGGAACTCTGTGGCTTGTAGCTCCTCACTAAGGTCATGTCTAGGAAATCAGAATCAGGAACGTACTTAATTACTCTCCCATGGAAATGATCACCATACTCAGAAATGCTTTCTTGTCATTCTAAGCAAACCAATGGAAAGCACACCATGCCTTAAATGGAATTCGTTCTCATTGCGTCAATACTGTCTGTTGGGTCAGACATGTGAGAGGATTGTTCTGATTTTACATAGGAGAGTTCTGCACCGGGGAACAACAAGCAGGTGGTGGTCAGAAATGAGCACGTAGCAGACACCTGCTAAATGGTAGGTTCACCTCCAATTACAACAGAAGAAAGCAAAATACAAGAGGCGCTGAATGAAGTACAGAGGGAAAATTTCAGGTGATGGAAGATGCTGATGACCTAGAAAAGAAATACTTTAAGGTAGATTAATGTGACCTGCTTTCCAGGGCTTGCTTTCACTCATTCGTGACCTTTCACGGTCGGCTAGGGAGAAGGACTTGGTGGCCCACTCCCAAAGAACAATCCACCATTGAAAACCCTGTGAATAGCAGAGAAGCACTGACGTAGTGCCAGGCATGGCACAGTGTCTGGCAGTGTTTTTGTTCTGTTGTCCATAAGGTTGCTATGAGTTGGCCTGGACTCAACAACCCCTAACAACAACAACAAATGCTACTTGTGTACTAGTTTGCATGACTATGACTTGTTTGCTGAATTCATTCTTAAGTTCCTTGAGCATAATAGGTCATATACTCATTCAAGTCTTTGCAACACCCAGCACTAATATATGTTGTTTGATTTATCGTTGGTCGGGAGTATACTGAGAATTTGAGAAGATAAATTACTCCTAGGTTAACTATTCTCTTATACACATGCAAAAGTATTCCTTTTTAATACCAGTCTCACAAAATCTGGGGATGAGTTGGCCACTGAGTTCATCGGCACCCTAATTTGTGTTCTTTGCAAAATACTGCAACCTCATAGAGAATCAGCCCTCTTAGGCTAACCAAGCCATGGTGTTGACGACAACTCTTAGGGGGCAATGGGGCCGTAGCTAACCTTCAGGGACTGGGGAGAGCTCCTTTTCACCCCGTCTCTGCATATGTGTATTCTTTGACACTGAAGCAATAGAATGTGATCCCTTCCATGAGCCACACACAAAACCTAGTCACGTTACCTTTCAGTGCCCACCATGGTCCGACCGCAAGAATTATACGTGGCTGGAAATGGTCACTGAAGAAACAGCAAATTCTAGCAGGATGGCTGTGTGAAGATTCCTAGTTGACTTCTCCATAGATGAGGAACTAATAGAGTATAATTATTTAATAGTTCAACAAAGGCTTTTTGAAATATGGGTAAGAGGAGGCATAAAAGCTGAATTTTGTCCTTTGATTTGACAAATTCAAAGAACGTATGTACGATTCTATTGGAAGGAAATTAGCTAAATTATATTATACACCCCGGTGGTTACTTACTTCCCAATGGTAGTATGTGATGTTTATATACACTGTGCAGACTTATCCCTAAACCACAGATGTCTCCTACTTAGGTAATCACCTCACATTTGCATAAGTGAAAAAAATTGGCATTTGCTGTCTGGCTTTTGTTGTTGTTAGATGCTGTTTAGTCGGTATCCAACTCATAGCGACCCTACGTACAACAGGGGAAACACTATTGTCAGTGCTTCTCCACTGTTCATAGGGTTTTCAGTGGCAGATTGATTTTTGGGAGTGGGTTTCCGGGTCCATCTCCCAAGCCTACAGCACCTGGTGTTCCCAGGCGGTCTCCCACCCAAGTACCAACCAGGCCCGACGTGTTTAGCTTCTGAGATCTGACGGGATCGGATGCCACAGGGCTACGGCTTTAGCACATCTTTATAGAAAGGAATTTTGCTTTCACATCCCTGGGAAACATGTCTGCATATAGACAACTGAATAAATGAAACTTCCCTTGGAATCATTTGGTTTTGGAGGAAATTTAACAATTTTCTATGACAGCTCTTGGCTCCTCACCCAGGGGACTGCGTGAGCCTGTTGGTGTTGTCTCCCTATACTTAGACTCAGGTGACAGAGGCTCTCCTAGAGCCTCTAGAGGTCTAGGGCTCTAGTGTCCCGTACCTAGTGACTCTGGATCAAGCTCTTTCCTTTTCTACCTCCTCCTTCTGTGGACAGCCCTCTTAGACATTTCCCAACTGCTGCATTCCTTTGCCTCACACGAACTAGGGGTAGGTGAGGCAGCACTGAGGAGTCACTTCCGCCAGAGACAAAGGGTTTCTGCTGTGTGACAGTCACATACCACCCTTAATGTCCATCTTACAGCGTCATTCCCAGTGGATAGTTTTCAAAAGCTGGTCTGTACAACAGGGAAGGATTATTGTCCACTACTTAGTTATCCGAGTCCATAGGTGCTCAAGTTTTAAAGCCCTGGTTTAAGAATTTGGCAGAACTCAAATCAACTAATGTGGGCTAACCTGTTGCAAAAGATTGTAAGAGTGCAGGAGTGATCCTCATGCGATGGAGCTAATCAGGGAAGACTTCCTAAAGGAGGCAGCTTCTGCATGGCTGCTCAGGGCATCAATGGACAATCTTGTTGCTGTTGTTAGATGTCATCCTGTTGGGTCCAACTCACAGCAACCCTCATAGGGTTTTCAATGACTGATTGCTTCGGGAGGGGATTGCCACGACCTTCTCCCGTATTTACAGTGCTAAGGATCGAACCTGGGTCCTCAGAGAGTGCAGAGCAGCACTGTACCAACTGAGCTAACCCTCAGCACCATGGACAATCTAGGCAATACCTTATGATTCTGGCTCTGTTACTTGTTGTTGTTAGGTGCCATGGAGTTGTGTCTGACACATAGTGACCGTCATAGGGTTTTCAATGGCTGATTGTTTTGGGATTGCCTGGGGAGTGAATTGCCACATCCTTCTCCCATGCTCTGCTACTTGTTGTTGTTAGGTGCCATAGAATCATATCCAACTCATAGCGACCCTTATAGGGTTTTCAATGGCTGGTTGTTTTCGGGATTGCCTCAGGAGTGGATTGCCATGTCCTTCTCCTATTCTTGTGGTGCTAGGAATCGAACTCAGGACCTCAGAGACTGCAGAGCACTGCTCTACCAACTGAGCTAAATCCCAGCCCGCTCTGCTACTTAGTTGGGTAATATTGGGCAAATTACTTGACGTTTATGTCTGTTTCCTCATCAGTCAGACAGGGATCATGAGGGATCCCGCTTCACCAAGTTATTGCACAGATTAAATGAGTTCACACATGGAAAGCTATTACTTATCTGTTATTATTTTTTAAATGTTCTAACATGATCCACAGAGCCCTTCACTTCCTGTTAGGACACAGAAAGCTGCCCGAAGGGGTGCTTTCGGAACTGCGCCTGAAAACAGTTTCCTTTAATAGTGGGGACAGCAGTAGGAGCGGTAAGTCACTGGGAAGATGCCATCAGCAATCAGGTGATATTCACAGGAGAAGCAGGGTGTGATGGGCCAGAACGCTGACACGGGAAAGGACCTTCAACCAAAAGCCTCTCCATCTTTTACAGTCCTCGGGCCTCACAGAAAGTGACTATATCTGTGGCACACCAGTGTGGACAGAGCACATTGCCACGGTTGGAGACAACTGTCCTCAGCTTCTGGGTGCCCCAGGGCACCCTCGGCTGGAGGACCAGTGGGCACCCTTTCATTCCCTCCTAGCATGTACTGGTTAGGGCACGCTGGTTCAGTGGGGGTCTTCGAAGGAAAGACTAGGCGATCCAGAAGAGGTTCGTGTCCAGAGCACAACCATAAGCAAAAGAGATCATGCCATTAATTGTGTACATGACGGGTTAGGGCAAGCGGAGAAGCCTGTTGATCACCTCAGTCCTAGATTCAAGGGGTCTATTTATTGGTCTTGACTTACAGGGGGAGGGGAAATGAGCAGAGCCCCCAGGGCGGCTGGCGGGAATAGGAGAGGAGAGGCAGACATGGAGTTAAACCTCCCTGCCTCCTGCTTCCCTCTGCTGAGAGCTTAGTTCCTGCGAAGGGCAGGGAGAGGTTCTTTGTTGTTCCACCAGAGGACACAGAAGGGGCCAAAATAGCTCCGTTCTTGGCAGAGTATGGATAGGTCGGTCTTTGTACTGAAGAACAGCAGCAACCCAAGTGGGAAGCGCAGTGGACTCGCTGCCAGTCACACGGGAGCGCGGAAGAACCTCTGGCTATAAATCTCTTGGTGTTACAACAATTGACCGGGAGGTTTACTGGCTGTTAGTTCTCTTGTACAATATTGTTTTTAGTGCTTGTTTAATCATTGTTAATGTGAAATCATTTTTTCTTGGACTTTGTAGCAGTTTATTGTAGAGGTTTCAGATAATCATCAGTGCTCTTTATAAAAACGGTAAGGGATTAAAGCCACGGTGTATCTGTCTTGCCCAGAGCAGATTCCCATTGACACTTGGGAGGCTGAGTTGGATTTGGTTGGACTTTGACATTTCGCCCCCCGTATCTGGATATACCTCTGGAAGTGTCACCATTGCCACCAAAAGAGATGGTGAGGCACCTCTGGGTGGGATTTTTTTTTTCTTTTTGCCAGTAAGGAAAATAAAATTAAATAGTAGCTGGACTTCATTTATAGTGATTCTGAAGACTCTTTAGATAATGTTTCTCTGTTTTTATTTTTTGTTTTGAGTCAGACTCCCGAAGGTACACAGGCTGCCTGTGGCCTCGACCTCATGGTCCTCCACACCCAGCCCTGGTTTTTGTTTTTAGTTATACTTTTAGCCAAGAGGTATGCTAACAGGAGCGACTGAGGGAGAGGGGGACAAAAAGGTTTATTAGGAGACTCTCCTGCTTAAACTCACTCTCCTTTGATCCCCTGAAAGAATCCTCAGGAAATGGAGAAGGCTAACGTGTTCTTGGTGGGCTGGGATTTAGCTCAGTTGGTAGAGCGCTGCACTGCAGTCTCTGAGGTCCCGAGTTCAATTCCCAGCACCGCAAAAACAGGAGACAGACGTGGCAATCCACTCCCAAGGCAATCCCGAAACAGTCAGCCAATGAAAACCCTATGAGGGTTGCTCTGAGTCAGATACCGACCCGACGGCACCTAACAACAACAACAACAACAACAACAACAACAACAACAACGTGTTCTTGAGTATCTCGTGCACGTCGGGTTATACCACAGAATTCACACTCCGCTCCACTCACTGGAGGGTTGAGTTCTTGAAGGCAGAGATTATGTCTTCATCACCTGTTTCCACCCCACACACATTTCTAACCCAGGGCCTGATGTGCCAAGTTGAATGGGTAGAAATAAGAAATGGGTTTATGTCTGCTTTAAACTTCCAGTCCGTTTCAGTAGAGGGTTTTCCTAAAACTATCCTTCTTCAAGTTGGACCCAGTGATTCATGATGTTGGTTTTGAAAAGTCTCTGCGAAAAGACAGCTCTGTGGTAGGACTGGTCCAAAGTAAACGGAAGGAGGCGACAAGAAGGTTTTGACAAGTTGCATGTGGCACTGAGAAGGATCCACACATTTTTCTCCTTCTAATTGTCTGCAAAATCCACTCTTGGCTTGAGAGAGCGCACGTTTCTAATGATTAACATGCTGGGTTCTGGGAAGCTGTGCCTCCTGACAATATGCGGCTTGTATTCGTTTACACCCTTATCTGTCATATCAATAGAAATAGTGTTTCTGATGAGTAACTAGGTTTCTGAGATAAGTCCTTCCTTTTATGACAGCTGATAACCCAGGATTACAGGAGGTGGAATTGCTAACAACTAGTGAGAGGTTTTGATATACAAGGGGACTTACCACTCATTGACCCTCTTCCTCAGCTCCCCCATGCCGCCCCACATTGTTTATTGGCTGCATTAATACCTGGAGAATTTTCTTAGAAGGAATAGATTATTTTTCCCCTCTTACCCCTTAAAAATTTTTGGTGTTCCCTTAAAACTTTTATCTAAAGAAAAATATCTTCCAAATCACCAGGACTTCTTACCTAGGGACGGGGAACAGGCTGGCCATCACACTTACTCTGTCTTTTTATTCAGAGCCCTGTATTAAAACGATGCCATCCAGATCAGCGCAAAGCTGCACACTTACCAATTTCAGGATAACATAAAATATCACATAATCAATTATGGAAAATAATGAAAGGGACTGTTGTCCGGGTGAACCTCCTCAGAGAGAGTTCAACAAGGAATCAATGGCTGGGGAGGGTGTTGAAATGACAGTCAGTCAAAAGAGGGCTGGCTATGGGTGCAGACCTGTGTCGCACATATGAGAAGGTGCAGGTGCAAGTTACCGGTGCGTTCACTGCATGCAATGATTATTACTCATTTCACAAATATTGAAGGCGATGCTTGCTTAAGTATTGTTGTTGTTCTTTGGTGTCCGACTCATAGCAACCCTATGTACAACAGGTGAAACACTACTGTCAGTGCTTCTCTGCTATTCATAGGGTTTTCAATGGCGGATTGATTTTTGGGAGTGGGTTGCCAGGTTCGTTTCCCAAGCCTACAGCACCTGATGTTCCCAGGCAGTCTCCCATCCAAGTACTAACCAGGCCCAAATCTGTTTAGCTCCCGAGATCTGACGGGATCGGATGCCACACTGGTGCGGCTGCAGGCAAGTGGACTTTAGAGAGTCGATATTGCCCCACTGATTTGGAAATGCTCTGCCACAGTCACGTGTGGGGTCCCTGTTTCTGGGGAAACAATCTCAAAGGATAGTATTTTGGGATTCCATGAAAGAGTGCTAAATAAATAACTAGTGCTTCATATCACAGGGGGAAAAAATGAATGAAACCAAATTGCCATCACCGACTGATAAATTTGAAATCAGATTCTGATAGCATATGAGATTAAAATAAAACCCGACAGAGCAAAGGGCACGCTGTTTTGAAATCACTCCTTAGCATCTGAGAAAGATCATTGCACAAATCTGCCTGGGTGCAACGACATCCGTGCTGATAAGCTGTCAGGCCACAGATTCTTGGGTCCATTTAGATAAATGGACACAAGCTGCTGCTTCCAGCCTGCCTCTTAATGCCACACACGCTTGGGCAAGTTTCCTCTGAGGAAGGACACAACCTCCCCTCCCAACCTGGCCACTCCATAGTGCTTGGGTGAACATTCTCCCGCACAGGAAAAACTGCCACAAAATCAGGGACTGTGTTTACCTGGCTTGCCATTTTATTCCAGAGCCCGGCACTTATACCCACCAAACAATTGCCTCAAAAATAGCTACCTAGTAGCCGGGCGCGGTGGCACACACCTCTCATCCCAGCGGCTCGGGAGGCGGAGGCAGGAAGATCGCAAGTTCGAGACCAGAGGCAGTCTGTGTAACTTAGTGAGACTGCTTCTCAAAAAGTAAAGAAAAATGGGCCGAGGGTACAGCTCAGTGGTCCAGCACTTGCAGAGCATGCAAGCAGGAGGCCCTGGGTTCAACCCCCAGTACGGGGCGGGGGGGGGGAACCTACATAGTGAATGCAATTCTTTTGTTCTGAGCAGATTTACTGGTTTCAAATCTTTCTGATGGAAATGTGCTTGGGTTGCCCTTTGCTGATCACAGGGCTGGTTGGTAGCTTCAATCTATGCAGGTGGAATTTTGGAGATGGGTAGAGGGTACTGGGAACGGAACCTAGAGCTTCATCCATGCTAGGCCAGTACTCTACCACTGAGCTGGGTCCCCAACCCTCTTTTTTTCCCTTCTAAACAGAACTTGCACCCTGGTGTCTGCTCCCATCAGATCTTGGAAGCTAAGCAGGGTCTGGACTGGTTAGTCCTTGGATGGGAGACCACCTGGGAATACTGGGTGCTGTAGGCTTGGGAGAAGGACCCGACTGCTCACTTGTGAAACAATCAGCCATTGAAAACCCTATGGCTAGCACTGACAATAGTGCTGGGCATAGTGCAGTGTCAGGGAGTGTTTCATTCTGTTGTACATTAGGTCCCTATAAGCTGGACCTGACTCCTAACAACAACAGCAGCAGCAACAACAACAAATAGAACATGCATGGCCTTCCAGTTTGAAGCCTCTGTTTGTTGCATTGCTTTGCAATTTACCAAGGGGTTCTCACCCACCATCTTGTCTTATCCAAGACCTACTTCAGGCATTTGGTGCAGAGAAAGCTCTCCCAGCTGGAAGGTCTGGCGCTGTGCCTCAAATCCTTGTCCTTACACCAAATTCAGTGGCCTCCAGGCCAAATTTCCTGTGCTCTGGAAGTAAAGTCCACTGAAAGTTCTTATCTGTGTTTCTGCATCATGGTGAACTATGCAGAGTCCCACTGAACAGCCTCTTAAAATGCACTTGTTAAGGTGAGTTCAATTAATTCAAGTTGGAAAATTCTAAGACCTTTCTGTATAATTTGGAGAGCGCCTAGATCCTGAGAGGGAGAGAGAGACTTCTTTAGGCATGGCCCTAAGGCTGAGGCTTCATTTTGCCCTCTGAAAACTGAACAGTGCTACCAGGTCTGCTAACTTCCAAGGCACTTTCTGTGAGTCACAGCTAAAATAATAGCAAAGACCCTTTCAAATATGATATAATGTAAACGTCAGCTGTTTTTTGTTGCCATTATTGTCTGCTTTTGGCAATACAGGGCGGGGCGCGGGGGGGGGGGGGTTGGATCCACAAATTCGTGCATGCTAGCCAAGTACTCTACCCCGGCCCTGAGCTACGTCCCCAGTGCTTTTTAAAAAAATGTTTCCTTTTGAGACAGGGTCTCGCTAAGTTGCAAAGGCTGCCTCTGCCCTAGAACTCACCCTCCTCCTGCCTCAGCCTCTCAAGCCGCTGAGGTTACAAGTATGAGCCACAGTCCCTAGCATGAGGTGTTTTATTTTTTATTTATTTTTTGCAGTATTAGGGGATGGACTCAGGGCCTCAAACATGCCAGGCAAGCTCAGTACCAGGTTCAGCATGCCACATCCCTAGCCCTTTTATTTTTCTTCTGTTACAGGGTCTTGCCAAGTTGTGTGGGCTGCCTCTGGCCTCAAACTTGTGATTGTATGCTTGAGCCTCCCAAGACGCCATGGTACCCCCCTCGGTTGTGATTTTTTATAAAGCACATTATATATCCAAACTTGGCTCCTGCATTTTGGTACACCAAGATTTGGGGCTGGTACATATTACAAAAGGAAGCGTGAACAGTTACAAATAGCCATGGAAGCGGCTCCATATTCTCTCCACATTTAGACCACAGATGTGTGGACTTTATGTGACATGGATGTGTTTTTGCATTGAAGAACACCATCCCACCTGCATCTCCATATTCTTCTGATGATGGGCACCTTGGTTGGTTCCATATCCTCGCTATGATGCAACCAAGGTGCCCATCAACAGAAGAATGGGTGGAAAAAATTATGGTATATCTACACAATGGACTACTACTCAGCAATAAAAAAAATAAAATGATGCCATTTGCAGCAAAACGGATAGAACTGCAGAACATTACCTTTAAGTGAACAAACACAAGCTCAAAAGGAGAAACACCAGATATTCTCACTCATGTGAGAGCTGAATCTCACTTAAAGGAAGAAAAACATCCTATACACAATTTGATATATGAAAATGCACAACTGAACTGAGTGAAGAAGGGACAATATAAAGAGTAGAAAGAGAAAGGCAGGGAACTAGCAGAAGGAAGCGAAGATTGCAGAAGGTGGGTGGGGAGGAGGGTCAGGGTGGAGGGATGAAGGAGGAGAGGATAATTTCAGTGTAAACAGTGCAACTTCATGAGTATCTTGGAAAAATAAGGGAACAGAACCCAAATATGCACTTGACTTTTACTACACGTTAGTCATAAGGCTTCATAAACCTAGTGGGTTGAAGTAAGTGTTGCCAGAAGTGACGTAATGGTTGCACAATGGAAAAAGCCATTGCTGTGTCACTCTACCCCAGCATCATTTACTAATAAAGGGGGGGGGGAAGAATGTGGTCCCCAGGAGGGCAAGATGGAGCGTGCATAAAATCCTCATCACAGCCCAGCACTGTCCATTTTCATCTTCACATCAATCCCGTAAAGGAGATACATTCTCGACTCATTTTTGAGAAAATGAAACTAACGTCTGCTGCGTTTGCGGGGAAATTGTCTAAATCATAAGAGCAAGCGCAGATTAATACCGAGAACATGCTTAGTGATCACGCCGATTGGAGTCTAGCCCAACTGAGAGTTTCCGTTAACACCCATGACAGATAATGCCAGTGCCCCTTTCTCTCCCAAAGTCACCTGGGCCATCGTGGTAACTTTGCTATAACTGTTCTGTTTGGCAGCTTGCTAATATTTATATTGGGAGAAGGACCCGGCAACCCACTCCCAAAAATCAGTCCGCCATTGAAAACCCTATGAACAGCAGAGAAGCACTAAGCATAGTGTTTCACCTGTTGTACATAGGGTCGCTATAAGTCAGATACAAACTCGACGGCACCTAACAACAACAACAACAACAATATTTATATATGATTTCAGCTTCAGTTCAGTGTAATAACATTTACATAGCCTGGGCCACTTTGGGTCATTCTAATGGGGTCTGCAGAGGACAATCTGAGGTGCCTGTCCTCCTATAACCAAACTCAAATAGCTCTGTTAATGCTAGCTAGAATGATCTAATGGGGTACCTTTCCTAGACCTCCCTGATTAGCTGAAGAATCTATACTCCTATAAAGTGTTTGTCTAATTGAAAATAGGGACATTCAAGCGCAGTGATATAGCTTGTGAGCCGCTGTATTTTGGAGACCTCCTTGCTTATGGTTGGTTTGTGTGTGTGTGTGTGTGTGGAAAATTATGCAAAACCCAAAGGATAGTGTGTAACTTTTCTTCTTTTTTCTTCTTCCTTTGTGAATGGCAGGTTGATGACCAAATGAAGCTGCTTCAGAACTGCTGGAGTGAGCTCTTAATCCTCGACCACATCTACCGCCAAGTAGTCCACGGGAAGGAAGGATCCATCTTCCTGGTTACTGGGCAACAAGTGAGTAGCGGAACTGAAAGGCATCTTTCTATTAAGCATGTTCAGAACGGCAGGAACTTAACTAGGTCAGAAGCACTCTGGTGCTTTGAGAGGGAGAGATTGGCTGCAGATAATTCAGAAATGATGACTTGGTACACTCCGTTCCGGCTCTGATGATTACAGATAAACTTGTAAAAGCAAACATAATCAGAAGCCTTCTGCCGCTTCCAGTCTGCGGGGATGGAAGCTTCTGCTTCCAAGGGTCAGAACAGTTGCTAAATCAAACGCACGGAAATTAGTGCTGAGGTTTTTTCCGGGCGCTTCTGCATGAGCACGCCACACTGGTTTGTTAGCTATTTACAAACCTTAGAAATTAGAGAATCCTTACCTGGTGGGAAAGATGTTAGTGGAAGAGATGGATTCAAGTGTCACAGTCGAAAGACTTGGCAGCAAGGGCACGAGAGATGGATTCCAGGTGTTAAGAGCCATTCAAGGAGAAAAGAGAAAGAAAACATTACCATTAGGTTTTACTCCTTTCTGGGTAGACATTCATTCAACCAAGAAACACATTTTGAACTTCCTGCTGTGTGCCAGTCACTATTCTGGGGTCTTGGCGTATACTGTTGTTGTTAGGTGTCATCAAATCAGTGTCTGACTCATAGCAACCCTACATACAACAGGCGAAATATTGTTGTCAGTACTTCTCTGCTGTCTACAGGGTTTTCAGTGGCTGATTGATTTTGGGGAGTGGGTTGCCGGGTCCTTCTCCCAAGCAGTCTCCCATCCAAGCACTAACCAGGTCGGATTCTGCTTAGCTTCCGAGATCTGATGGGACTGGATGCCACAGTGGGATGGCTGCAAGTGGGTATCTATCCCTGGGAAAAAAAATTCCTGCCCTCACCGAGCTTAATGTCAGTGCACGGAGGACAAAAGACACTAATGCCAATGTACCAACCCCGCAATGTGCCAGGTGTCCAGTGCTAGTGAAGAAAAGACCAAACAGACAAAAAGAAAAAAACCAGCAGGGAGTGGGAATGAGCACAGACTCACAGCCGTTGCAACGTAACCTGTGGATTGCAGCGTTTAATAGGATGGTTGGTTTGGCCTTAATGAGAAGATGACATTTGAGCAAGATTTAGAAAAGAGACACCATCTTTGATATCCAGGGATAGAGAAAATCTACTCAGTGGACCTAATTCCAACTTCGTAGGATTTGGGCAAGTCCCTCCAGCTTCTGACCCTCTGTCCTACAAGTGATGGTTTAGTAAAAGAAGGAAGTGCAGGAAACGCCGTAATTCCTTTATCCTGGCGGTCATCCCTATTCAGGGTGCCGCCGCCCCATTCAGTGAGGAGTCCAGTAGTCAGACACTGTGATCTTTTACATCCAGCCATAAACGTTTATGTTCTGTGAAAATGAAAGCCTGTCTCCACACCATTTGCCGTTTTATTAATAAATCACCGTTTCCCAATCAAATTAAAGGCAAGCACTATTTCAGAGTTTTTGCACGGTGGACCAATTCGACCATCGCCGGCCCTGTCTGGTCCCTGCTCTCTGCACCCCTCGGGAGAAAAGCTTTCTAGAAGAGAAAATGGGTTTCGCTTCCCGTGCTTTTTTGTTTAGCATTTTCAACCCTCGACCCATGTTTTTGGAGGAAATGTCTTTGTTTGTTTGTTTGTTTGTGGTGCTTGGGAGTTGAACCCATGGCCTCGGACATGCTTTGCTCTACTGCAAAGCTGCAACACCAGCCCATTTTTTATTTTCTATTTTGAGTCAGGGACTCGCTAAGTTGCACAGGCTGCCTCTGGCCTCTAACTCGCCATTCTCCTGCCTCAGCTTCCCAAGTCACTGAGATCAGAGGTGTGCACCACTGCCCCAGGCTAAATGGACCCACCTGTGAGTCCCATTGCTGGGCAGACCCCCTCCACCTGCCCCCAAATAGGGGCTGCATTAGAAGTACAAGACTTGGCTTGCAAATTAACTCGATTTCACTTCCTTTGAGGTTTAAGAGCTGAAATGGGTTTGTGGGATCCTTGCTCTTTAGAAATATCTTTTATTTCACATTTCATTTTACCTTAAGTGCTGTGCCCGGCTAAAGATAATTATCATTTAAAAAGTAGAGAAAGTGCCTTTCTTGCCTCTCGATTTTCAAAACCGAGAGCAGCCACAGAATAAATAGCATTGCAGGCTTCACCATCAATCACTGCCGCGCTGCGTTGCATCGGAACCGAAGCCAGGACTCGGTGGCAGGAAAATGGTCTTTTCTTCACCCCTTTCCTGCGCTCCCGATCCTCCTGCCCCTGTCTGCTACCGTACAGCGTGCCAGCGTTCTGCCCAAGCCTTGCCGCGTAGTGACCTGTTGTCATCAGATGGTGAGATCGGATGTGTGGCAAACCTGGAAGAGGGCTGGAGGTGCTCCCATGGAATAGGCTGGGCAGGCATTTCGAACACGTCTCTGAGCTTCCTGCAGTTTTACAGAATGAAAGCCAAAGGACTACAAAGAAAGATTTTTCTACAATACGTGCCCTCTCCAACAGAATGAGAAAAATGTGTCATTTTTGTTGTTCTTGGCAGTTCTGGGGATCAAACCCAGAGCCTCCCAAGTGCTAAGTACGAGCTGCGACACTGAGCCACACCCCCAGCCCCAAGGAGATATTTGAATGGGAGATGACAGGCATATCACCCACATCCGTGCTGCCAAATGCAGTAGAGAGTGTGGTAGGCATTCAGGAAATATTGGCTGATTGCACTAAATGGGAACAATCGCCTCTGCAGCCGTAGCACCCTAGCGTCCCATCCCGTCAGATCCCGGGAGCTAAGCAGCGTCGGGCCTGGTTAGGCCTTGGATGGGAGACCACCAGGGAACACCGGGTACTGCAGGCTTGGGAGAAGGACCTGGCAACCCACTCCCAAAAATCAATCCGCCGTTGAAAACCCTGTGACTAGCAGAGAAGCACTGACAATAGTGCCAGGCAAGGCACAGGGTCCAGGAAGGTTTCGTTTTGTTGTTCATAGGATCACTATGAGTTGGACCTGACTTGATGGCATGTAACAACAACAACAACATTGTATCTGTGGCCTAAACGCTTGAGTAAAACAAGATAACTAAGCCTTGCCATCACCCTTGCGATGTCCCCACACCTCACTCAACCCTTTCCACCTTCAACTTACTCTCATGAGTCTGAGGGACCAACGATGATTTTCCCGTAACAAGTCTGCTTTCTACTGCTGTAGACCATTCCTACCCCATGACCCAGGGGGACAGGTGAAAATCCTCAGTCTATTTTTCCTAGAACGGTAAATACTTCCCTGATGGCAATGGCAAGGAAACCAGATTTCTCTTAAAACAGCAATAGTAACAATAATAACAACATATTTGATGTACATCAATTTTTGTGTGTGTGTGTGGTACTGGGGGTTGACCCAGGACCTTGCACCTGCATGCTTTGCAAGTGCTGGGCCACTGAACTGCACCCCCAACCCATTTTTTTACTTTTTGAGACAGGGTCTCCCTAAGTTACGCAGACTGCCTCTGGTCTCGAACTTGCGATCCTCCCGCCTCCGCCTCCCGAGCCGCTGGGATGACAGGCGTGCGCCACCGTGCCCGGCTCGATATACATCAATTTTAAGATGATAGTTAAAACCATGATAAAAAGAAGGGAAGGAACATATATTAAGTGTAAGAGTAAACTGGCTGGGGGTTAGTTCATTTGGTAGAGTGCCACTCCGCACTCTCTGAGGACCTGGGTTCTGTCCCCAGCACCATAAAAACCAGAGGACATAGCAATCCACTCCTGAAGAAATCCCAAAACAATCAGCCATTGAAAACCCTGTGAGAGTCACTGTGAGTTGGACATGACTCTACGTCCCCCTAACAACAACAACAACATCACTAAATGCTATGAGATTATTTGACTAGTAAGCAAAATTTAGAAATTAGAAAAATAGTACTGCTAGCGCCACTCCCCTAAATCTACTGTTTTTATTAGAATTCTCTCCTAACCTTTGGAAACAACATATATTTCATGCATGAGTTTTTCCTACTTCTCTACAATAATCTATGTGCCACAGAGACACACTGACCCTACCACCATGGACTTGTGTGGAGGGTGAACTTTAAAGCAATGACACAGTTCATTTCCACGATGCATTGTATCAAGTCCATGTTGCTGACGTCATGGGAAAGTTTTAAGGGACCTTACGCCAAGAAAGCACGTGAAATTCCCCTACAGACGGCGCAGCTGGCACTCACCTATAGGAGGAAGAAATTTTTGCATTTAGTTAAAATCGATTTCTGGTAGCCTGGTCAATGAAGGGAAATAAACGAAGTGAGAGGAGACTAATCGGGCACAGCCCTACAGTCAGCAGTGATAAGAGATGTCATTGCCCCATCTAATTAATGACTGCAGTGACTGCCCTTGGCATAAGCGTTGCCCTGTGCACTTGCTTATGATGCCAGGAGGAAGTGGGAGGACAATGGGCTGGGCATTCAAAGCTGGCCAGAAGGTTCCGCTTCTGAGAAGAAGCACCTTATCCCTGTCGTTGTTAGGTGCCGTCGAGTGGTATCCGACTCATAGCGACCCTCACAGGGTTTTCAATGGCTGAGTGTTCGGCACCTTTAGACCGGCCATTTTAGACTAGATTGAATTTTTAAAATGAGCAGTGGTCTGGGGATGTAGCTTAGAATGTTTACCTAACGTGTGAGGACCTGGGCTTGGTCCCCAACACTGAAAGAAGGAAATTAAGAGGTGTCCAGGAAGCTACTACGTGGAGCTTGAAGAGAGGGTGGTGAGATTCCTGTCAAGCATGGTGGCCAGCGAGTGGGCCTGACCACTGCTGGTGGAGCTGAGTCCTCTCCTGTCCACCCCAAACGAGAGCACCTGACAGAGCCCTGCCCAGCGCTTCCAGCACACCGCAGCTGGCACCAACATGAGCCTCCTGCTTTTCACACCCAGTGCTTTACTTACCTGTAAAGTTGGCAATCGTGCTGTAATTTTATACTTCAGTTGTGCCTTTTAAGCAGGCATGTACATTAGTGAACATTACACAGTTTTATTTTGCAAAAGGGAAATAATTATCACTAATACTGAACGGGCTGGGATTTAGCTCAGTGGGTAGAGCACTGCACTGCAGTCTCTGAGGCCCCGAGTTCAATTCCCAGCACCGCAAAAATGGGAGAAGGGCCTGGCAATCCACTCCCAAGGCAATCCCGAAGCACTCAGCCATTGAAAACCCTATGAGGGTCACTATGAGTCGGATACTGACTCGACGGCACCTGACAACAACAACAACAATACTGAACACTGTTGTGTCAATTCTATATAGTTGGCATCTTATCTTTATGACAAGGTTTTGGTTTTGGTTTTGTTTGGGGGTTTGGGGGTTTGTTTTGTTGCTTGTTTGCTTGTTTTTGAGACAAGGTCTCACTGTGTAGCCCAGGCTGTCCTGGAACTCACGATAATCCTTCTGCCTCAGCCTCCCAAACGCTGGGATTACAGGCGTGCACTGCCATACCTGATTTAACAACAAGAATTCTTCTCTATCCAACATTTTTAAAAATGTCCGTTTGTGTGCGTGTGTGCATACAGATACATATAATAACAATGGAATGCTTTGACAGGCGGTCAGATGGTAGTGTTTGCATGTAGTAGCTAATTAACAGCCACCGTAACCTCATCCCAGGGGAAAGCTTACTGGCAAGTCACTCTCTTCCATCACTGTGTATCACATTAAAATGACGGCATCTCACAATATCCCAGTCATCAAAATTGCAGAGATTAGAACTAAAAGCAATTTAGCCAAAACTGTTTCTACCTTCACGGTGGGCGAAATTGAGCCCAAATGGGACAAGGGTTTAGAGGATTTCTTCAATACCCCCCTTGAATTTAATGGCATGAAGATTCCATGTAAGAGAGCAATAAATTAATTTTACTAAGTACATAAAAGGCAAGGCCTGCTGCACTGGATGGGGGCGCAAAGTCTGCATGCAACAATGAAAATATAATTATGTTTGCAATAAAGCATAAGGAAGCTGCAGGTCTGTGTGTTCCAGGAGTCCTTTAGAGCTGTGCAGCTTGATAAATTATCCTGGAAAGAAGTGTGATCGGAGCCCCCATTTAATTAGCATGTTTGAGCTTTCAAATTAGCATGTAAATAAATGTATGGCTATAAAGTGGTTGGTATGCCAATTGATTCCCATCTCGCTAAAGGTCTCTCTCACTAAATACATAATCCTACGAAACAATGTAGGTTCCTTCCAGTTGTGGTGCATTACATTTTCAAGTATGAAATTCTAGTAGCTGTACTTATTAGCATAGACTTGTTGACGCTACACACACGTCAAATTAAATTGTTGTTGTCATTAGGTGCTGTCGAGTCCGTAGCGACCCTACGTTCGACGAATGAAACAGTATTGTCATGCTTCTCTGCTATTCATAGGGCTTTCAATGGTCAAGTTTAATTAACCCCACTTATATAATAATGAATTAATACCACACAGTTATGAATTGTTTCAGTCTTCCTGGTTTAGGACTTAACTAGTGATTTTCACTAAAATATACTCTGTGCCTATGACATAACAGCTGAGGTACATTCAATTGGTTCCAAGCTTAAATTGATAGTATTGTTCCAATTATGAGTATTTCTTAGTAATTAAAGAAGTAAGAAGCGCCTTATCATTATCATCGAGCTACACCGCTTTATTGAAAGATGAGGTCACCAAGGGATGGAGCTTTCTGTGGCTTCCCCAGACCCTTTGTTTGTAGGGGGCAGTCCTGGTCTCCGGCTACCACCTTGTCTCAAGGTTTTCCCACCACTGCCGCTTGGTCACGTCTTGCCACGGTCATTCATCCCTCCAACCCATCTCTCTAGAATTTCTCTCACAGGCTGAGTATCCCTTATCCGAAATGCTTGGAACTGTGTTTCAGATTTGGGGGGGGGACTTTTTTATTTTGGAATATTTGCATATACATAATGATATCTCTTGGGGACGGGACGCAAGGACTAACATGGAATTCATTTCTATTTCAAGTGCACCTTCTCTACTAAGCCTGATTTCATACGGTACTTTCCACGCACCTGCGTTTTGACGGCCACTGGTCACGTGAGGTCGCGTGTGGAATCTGCCACTGCTGGTGTCATGTTGGCACTCAAAAAATTTTGGATGTTGGAGCATTTCGGATTTCAGATTTTGGGATTAGGGATACTCAGTCCGTATTATTACCTTAAGTAACAAGCGTATAGGCAGGTTTTAAATAAAGGCCAGTGTTAAGGCACCACTTTTAAGTAGAATTTCCTTGAAGCCCGGTGGTAGCCGGGCATCACTTTGGATGCTGGGAGGTGTGCCCATGGGGTGCCGCCGAGCTCCCTGGCTTGCCTTGTCTTCCAGGCTTCAGCTTCTCTGCACACTGACCCTTTCTCTCACATGTTCCAAAACAGCATTCAAAGGCGCTGTTAGAATGCCTGATGTTTAAATTTAGTGGGCAGATGCCAGTCCAGCAATAGGTTCAGAGCGGCAGGTCAGCGCCGAGCTTGATGCAGAAGCTTCCCAGGAACGCACCCTACCTAACGGTGGCTTTTTCATGCGCAATTGACTCTCTGTAAACTGATTGACACCTTTGGGGGCCATCTTTCCTCTGACTCATAATTTTCCCCACTCTTAGAAAAGGTTTCTGCGCACCCCGTATTCTCTGGTTAAAGCTGAAAATTCAACTCATCATATTTACACAATAAAAAAAAATCCATTCCGCCTTGTTTTTAATTGCAAATTCTACTCTGGGGACTGGTTCTCCTGCTTAGGAGGCAGCCTGGTGCCTTTGCCTACAGAGGCAAGTGCAGTCAATTATGGTAATGAAATGTCAATAAATATAAAAATTTAATACAGTTTGCTCTGGGTGAGTGGCAGATGAGGACTTGCCTCCCAGACAAATTTGCTGTTGCTGCAAATATTAAATGCACCTAAAAGAGTAGCTGGCTGCCGGAAAGCTCTCCAGTGAAGCAAGGGAGGGAGCGGCAGGTACCTACTGGGCTTTCCCATTACGCTGTAAATGCAGCAGCAGAGCCGTCTGACTACTGACAGCCTTCTCGACATCATAACTTATTATTATAAATGGAACTTCGTGTGTCCCCATGAATTATCTAAGACTGGTGCCTTGAAGCGCTCTCAAGAAAAAAAAGAAAAAAGAAAAGTAAGGGGAAATAAGCTTTTTGTTTGTTTTCGAAGGAATTATTCTTATAAATAAGGTCATTGCTGTCTTTAGAAAGAGATGTATTAATTTAATGGAATCTAATATAATCATCTGAAGCTAGCAGTTTTATCTCATTGCTTTTAAGGAAGCAGTGCACTAAAGAATACTTTGCAAATGCTCTAACTCTGGGCTATACCCATAGCCAATTATTATTATTATTATTATTTATTTTTATTGAGAAAGAGTCTCACTAAGTTACATAGGCTGCTTCTGGCCTCGAATTTGCAATCCTCCTGCCTCAGCCTCCCAAGCTGCTAGGATTAGAAGCAGCATCACTGTACCTGGCCACAAGCCATGTAGTCTTAAACCATGACCACGTTAACATATAGTCTCATAATACAAATAGAGGTGTCATTTCAGTCTTTATTTTCCTTGTATTAATTCATCGTGTACACAGAATGCTCTCCTAGGCTCACATTTTATGGGCAGTATTTTTTTTTTCAACTTACTCTTGACAGACAAAAATATTCATTTCATGTGGCAATGTAATTTTATAATGGAAAGCAAAATATATATATTTGTAAAATTTAAGTTGTCAAACCAGTTCCCTACAAAGTTTACAGCATAATTAGATTTATCAGAATAATCTTTCTCTTCCTCCTCTTCTCCTTCCTCTTCTTCCTCCTCCTCCTCTCCCTCCTCCTCCTCCTCCTCCTCCTCCTCCTCTTCTTCTTCTTCTTCTTCTTCTTCCTCCTCCTCCTCCTCCTCCGCCTCCGCCTCCTCCTCCTCCTCCTTCCTCCTTCTTCTCTTTCTTGCAGTACTTGAAGGTTGAACCCAGGGCCTCACATATACTCTACAAGTGGTCTACCATTGGGCTGCAGCCCCAGCCCCTTTTTTTACCTTTTATTTTGAGTCAAGGTTTCGCTAAGTTACACAGGCTGCCTGTGGCCTCAAACTAGCAATCCTCCTGCCTCCACCTCCCAAGTTCCTGGGATTACAGAGTGCAAGCCTGGCTAGAGTAACTGTGATATGTTTTATAATAGAATGTAATCCAAACCACTTTGAAGAAGGAAGCCCTGTTATCAATCTGTATTGCCACCTGATTTTACCCACAATTCTTAACAAGCTCAAGCGAAATAATGGATTTTTGGTTCTGACCGTTGTTAATACCGAGATTCTGTGTTGCAGGTAGACTACTCCATAATAGTATCGCAAGCTGGGGCCACCCTCAACAACCTCATGAGTCACGCACAGGAATTAGTGGCAAAACTTCGTTCCCTGCAGTTTGATCAACGAGAGTTTGTGTGTCTGAAATTCCTGGTGCTCTTTAGTTTAGGTAAGTGAACCTTTTCTCATATGAAGCACACCCACATATTTCTGAATGATGCCAAACGTTGAGCGTTTTGATGTCAATATGAGGTATGTTTTTGCTCTACCAAGATGGCACCTTTCCTTTCACATCATGACATTTGCAAGCATGAAGATATTTTCATAGATGTGTCTACGTGACCCTTAACCCTTTAGCAGGTAGGTTGGAGTGTAGAAAGGAAGTTGCTCAATTGGAATCCTAGATTTTCTTCCACAATGAACGGATAAGCCACAGTCAAAGCTCCGACAGGAGGCTTAATGGAGATAGCGTAGAAAAGATGGGTGGGGTCATCTTTTAGCCATCTTTCTCTCCCTCGTCATTGCTTTTTTTGTTGTTTTCTTTTTATCTCCCTGTATTAGTTAACGATGGTGGGGTACAGAGTAAGGCAGCATTGGCTTTTTCCACTATGCATCCCTTACATTGCTTCTGGCAGCACTTTCATCAACCTACAAAGTTTACTGGGAGAAGGACCTGACAACCTGCTCCCAAAAAACAACCAATCAATCCGCCATTGAAAACCCTGTGAACAGCAGAGAAGCACTGACAAAGTGTTTCACCTGTTGTACATAGGGTCACTATGCATTGGACACCGACCCGATGGCACCTAACAACAACAACAACAAGGTTTAAGGAGCCTGATGGCTGATACACAGTAAAACTCAAGTGCATACTTGAGTTATGTTCCCCTGTTTTTCCAATGTACTCATGAAGTCGCGCTGTTCACATTGAGACTGCCCTCTCCCCCTCCATCCTTCCACATTGACCCTTCTCCCCATACGACCTTCCACAATCTTCGCTTCCCTCTGCTAATTCCCTCCCTCCTTTCTCCTCTCTATTATCCCTTCTTCACCAAGTGGAATGGTGTATTTTTTATACATCAACATACCTTGGGTTTCAGCTTGCTACCTATCGCTGCCTTTGTTCTTCTAAAATGCAAACAGTAATTAAAAGGCTGTTTTTAAAATCTCTATCAGGATTAACTCAAGAATGCTTATAACCAGCTGCACCCCATGCAAGTATAAAGGATGGCAGTTGTCAAGGGGAAAGATGCTTCTTTAGCAAAGCTTTGGAGAAGAAAGATAACTAAGCAAGACAGATTAGCTAAATCAAGGTCCTCAGTGAGCCAGTTGAGAAAAATCACCACTGCTTGGAATAAAAAAAGGATTAAGGAGATGGATTTTTATTGACTTCAAAGGAACAGATTTTTCTGCCTGTCCCTTACTTGATTTCTGTATTTTGTTGGCTTAATAAAGCCAACTTAAATAAACTTTTTGCCAAGTCCATTTATTCCTCAATGGCAGACAGCTGAGGGAGGCAACTTCCCTTGAGTGAAAAAAAAAAAAAAATGCAGAAATCAGATTTACCAACATATGTTTTTCCTTTAGTCTCCAGCTATAGGATAGTTGTGAATTCATATCCTAAGAAATAAAACAATAAAACACACTGCAAAGTAAAACAGATGTATTGGCTCTCCAAATTGGCCACGTTCGTTTTAAAATCTCTCCTGACGGCACTGCACAACTGTTGCTAATAAAGGAATGGTTGGAAGGAATAGAACCAGAGTTAATTTTCTCATGTAGTCAACATTTAAAATACAAAGAACATTTTTGTGTTGGAAAGTGTGATAAATTTAGCAAAACGAAATGTCACTGAAATGCAAAAGGACAACAGAATTTTATAGATGTGGTGTTTAAAGAGTTACAGTGCCAGGCCCAGGTCCCATGTGGACTCTGTCTTAACCACAAGAAACAGGAAGGCTCCGTGCAAGGGAGTCTGTGTCTCTTACCCAAGAACAGTCTGTAGAGAGTCATGGGTAAGATAGCACAGGCCCGCTTGCTGTAGCCTCACAAATTATTCTGTTTTATGGCAAGACGCTAAGTCTTTTCAACTAGTACATTTGATTGGTAATTAAGTGGAAAACGTGGTAATGTCTGTTTAAGAGATCTTACGGCATCTTAGTGATAAAGTGATTAAAGAGAACCATTTTACTTCAGTGGTGTTTTAAATCAGTGAAAGAAGCACATTACATTTGAAGACGTATGCATTAACCACAAGCCACCTTGAGTTCTTGTCACTTTATCTTGTCTTCATCCTCTTTCCAAATTATCATATTCTCTGCCAATTTGGGGGCCGGGAGGCAGGGAGTGGATCTTAAATACTTTCCAGCTTTGAAACTTACAAATTATCTTCTTGAACAACTGTACTTACCGAAATCTTAATCACACACCTTCTGATTTAATGGGCACGTGGGCTATTTTAGGAGCCCAGGGCACTGGTGAATACCTAGCCCAAATGTCCATTAAAACCATGTCTACTTTTACTTAAGGAAGAAAGGATAATGTGGCTTTCACATCGCAAGTCACTAGAGTTTGGGCCAAGAGTTCAATTTTAAAGAAGAAAAATAACTGGCAGTAAGATTCAGGTGGTTTCCAATTAATATGTGGAAAACTTTCTTCCCCATAGAAACAATGGATAATTGATTTTTTTTATTTCAACTCTATTGAGTTACATGGACAATCAGCCTTTGGATTCCTGGGCTTGTCCCCAAACAAAGCATCTGTTTTATCCGTGCCTGAGAATGAAATCACACAAGGTCACCTCCAAAGCCCAGTCCAAGCCAGGTACTTGCTGCCCCTAACCCTTGGAGCCATGAGCCCCCCAGTCTGAGCCAAACGCGTTCTGATCTGCGCCCAGTCTTGAGGGTCTATCCTGAAGAGAAGTGAGGCCGGAGGCTGGGGCAAGGGAGGATTGCAGTAGTACTCACCTGTGACAGGCGAAGCGGCCTTGTCCAGGTAAGCGCTGGTGACAGTGGTGGGTGGCAGCCCGAGCAGGCACAGCAGCCTTAGCCCAAGAGCATCCAGTGTAAAAGTTCACAGGCGGGAGACAGCAAGGTGAACTGGGAAAGCCGTCCGTGCTGGGCGTGGCCTGCAGGAAGCAGCACCTGGTGTCTGGAGAGGGATGGACAGCTGGTCCCGGAAGCGCAGACCTCAGATCCAGGGAGCCGGTCCTTACTGAGCATCGACTTAGTGTCAGCACCAAGCCAGGCACGAGGGGTGCAGTGAAGTAAAGTGGGTCCCGGACTTTCATTCTGCAGGGCAACTGGGGGACACTGCAGGGGTTTTAAGGTGCAGGTGAACTGGGTAGCTTGTTGTTGTTAGGTGCCATCAAGGAGTGTCTTATAGCGACCCTCATAGGGTTTTCAATGGCAGATTGTTTTGGGATTGCTTGGGAGTGGATTGCCATGTCCTGCTCCCATTTTTTTTGTGGTGCTGGGAATCAAACTCGGGACCTCAGAGACTACATAGCAGCGCCCTACCAACTGAGCTAAATCCCAGCCCCATGGGTAGCTTGGGTGGATTCATTTTCCCCGGGGGCAGTATAGAAAGAAGTGGGTTTTCCTACTTTTGAACTGATGGTGCTTGCGGTGGTGGCTGGAAGGCTTGTGCGCGTAACTATGGTTTTGATAGGCTTACTATATGAGAAGGGCTGCCGCTACCATGCAGATGGGTATAAAGAAAAAGTGCTCTGCGTGAAACTTGTCATGGGGTTACAGTTCTGGCATTCTGTTTTAATGTAAATTAAATTTTGGATTAAATTTTTAAAAAGAAAAAGAAAAGAAAGAGGTGGGGGTGAAGTTAGCAGTGACAGGCTGCAAACCGCAGGGCGTGGCGGCCGAGAAGGGGAGGTCTAAGATCCATCTCTGGTTTCTAGGTGCTCAGCTGGAAGAGAACAATCAGCAGGAGCATTAGGTGCTCAGCTGGGTCACAGTGGGGTCCTGGGCAGCCCCTCTGCTTCCTATGAGTGAGTCTTCACCAACTCTGATCTTGATTCCACAAAAGGCTACGTGATAGGGCTAAAATATCAAGTACATTTGACTAGGAGTCTTTTGCTCTACTCTCTGAGTTCCCTTCAGACTGAACCCATGAACAGACATCAATTGCTTTAAAAAAAAAAAAGGCAAATAAATGCCTTCTCTCTATATATCTCTGTGTCTGATATAATAGATCCTCGAGGCTGAACCTCTGCTAGTTGTAATTTGTATGTGTGTGGGGGGGACTTGGGGGATGAACCAGGGGCCTCGTGCATACTTTACAAGTGCTCTCCCACTGGGCTGCACCCCTTAGCCCCCTCTCCCTATTTATTTTTTTTTTATCTTGAGATAGTGTCTTGCTAAGTTACACAGGCTGTCTGCAGCCTCGAACTCCCAATCCTCCCACTTCAGCCTCCCTAGTCGCTGGGATTATAGGTAGCCAGTAAAATGGAGGGAGAATATCATAGCTTCGGTCATTGGGGTAGGTTTTGCTTCCTACCAAATTTCCAAAGTTTGTTTGTGGCACTGGATTATACCCTTACACGTCCCAAGGAAGATGCATTCTCATGGAGGCAGATACCCCAGGGAAGACGCCTTGGGGTGTTCTCGGGGACTCATTCAAGTGGTCCAGCCAGAAGAGCTATTTTGCCTATGAGATGCTTTCACCTGACTCCCCCGGAGCTCTCTCTGGGGAGCATCACTGCAGGTAGAAAGGGCACACGGCCAGAAACACCCTGCCTCCTCACCAGCTTCCGCTCTGCCGTCCCAGACCCTACACCCTTCATCTTGAAGACAGAAAGCATGATGTCCTAAATGTACATGGCATCAAAACGGTTCCCATAGGATCCCAGAATAAACAGTACTTCTGTGATTTGATCAACAAGTTGGAAAGGATTTCCAAACGCACCTTAAGTTGGGGAAAGACCTTTACATTAGAATCTGGGGGGTGGGGGGTGGGAATGAGGCATTGAAGGCCTTTTTTCAGCCGTGTCTGTTGAGCCTCCTTTAAACTACCCAGGTCTAGCAGTAGACAAAGGTTGGTTGTATCGTGAAGCACAGGCCTTTTATCTGTTGAATTAATAAACTCTCAGGTCTGTGCGCCCAGTGTATGCTTTACCCCTCATATTCTAGATGACACATATGGGCTTTTAATAAATATTTATTACAGCCATGAATGAAAGCCTGGTTTTCCTCCCAGCTTCTAGGTTAAGAAACTGTAATCGCAAATGGAAAAATAGTATGAAAATTATGTAAAAAAAGGAATTATGTAAAAAAAATTGTCAAAATTTAGACAAAGAGGCTGAAAGTAGATCCCATGCGTAAATGTTAGAGGACTCGGCACCTTTTGTTTTAGGAAGGAAAGCTACAAGCCTTCACATTATGAAGGAGGTTGTTGTTGTTGTTGTTGTTGTTGTTGTTGTTGTTAGGTGCCGTCTAGTCGGTATCTGACTCATAGCAACCCTCATAGGGTTTTCAATGGCTGGCTGTTTCGGGATTGCCTTGGGAGTAGATTGCTAGGTCCTTCTCCCACTTTTGCGGTGCTGGGAATTGAACTCGGGACCTCAGAGACTGCAGTGCAGCGCTCTACCAACTGAGCTAGATCCCAGCCATGAAGGAGGTTAGCATAAGGAAAATGGGGACTAAGTAGGGTCTTTTTCCTTGACAAAGAAAATAATCAATGGAATTGATTCCTGCTTATCAGCATTTAGGTTGTATTTGAAATTACAGCGCTAGAAGTGTCAAACGCCAAAGTGAGCCACAGAAAGAAATGCCATTAATGCTTTCCTGAAGTCACTGATGATAAAATATCTTCCCGTGAGTAAATCACTTCATTTCTCCCTCACAAAAAGGACCCCAGAGAACATCTCCCTCTGATTTTGTAGGGGAAGAAATGAAACTAGATGGTTCACTCCACATTTTAGCCTGGGTGTCAAGTCTAGAACCAACCATCCCAAGTACCAGTTCGCTGCTTCTCTGCTCCAGCATCCCACCCACTTCAGAGACTTTTGAACTCAGCAATCGATGTTTTAAAAATGTCACACACTTACTAAGGCACCATGGACATGGGCAAGGTGGTGTAGGGAATTAATCAATCACCTAAATCACCTAAAGAAAGTGAGCTAAGAGGAAAGCCAACTTCTATTGGGTAAAAGATGGGCTGGGATTTGGCTCAGTTGGTAGAGTGCTGTGCTGCAGTCTCTGAGGTCCCGGGTTCAATTCCCAGCACCACAAAAATGGGAGAAGGACCTGGTAATCCACTCCCAAGGCAATCCTGAAACAGCCATTGAAAACCCTACGAGGGTTGCTATGAGTCGGATACCGACTTGACAGCACCCAACAGCAACAACAATTGAATAAAACTAGGGAATTGCTTGGCATGAGCTTCCAATATTCACCAAATGTACTAAGTAGAGTTGTTCCTCAGTACCCTGGCGATGGATTGGGTCCAGCCCCTTCCATACCCAAATCTGGGTATGCTCAAATCCCTTCTATAAAATGACATGGTATTTGCATATAACCTATGTGCCTCCTGTATACTTTAAACCATCTCTAAAAAACTTACAGCACCTAATACAATGTGAGTTATACATAAGTAGCTGTTATAGTGTATTGCTTCAAGGAATGATGATGAGAAGAAGGTCTGGACATGTTCTGCAAATGCAGATTTATTTCAGAGGATGTGGATCCGTGGCTATTGAGGGCTGTCTGTAATCCTGGAGCTCTGAGTTCCCTTGGTTTCTAAATCTCTCCTAAGTTTTTGTTTTTATTTCTGTGTGAACCTTGGGTTTTGGAGCTTCGGCGACCGTGTAGAAAGCATTTGCCTCAAAGCTTTGTACTTCACCCTTCAAAGACTTCCTTCTTAGAGCTTATTGTTGCCCCCTAGGTTTGATATGCCTACAGCCCTAGCCCTGTGGCATCCAATCCTGTCAGATTGTGGAAGCTAAGCAGGGTCAGGCCTGGTTAGTCCTTGGATGGGAGACCGCCTGGGAAAACCAGGTGCTGTAGGCTTGGGAGAGGACCTGGCAACCCACTCCCAAAAAACAATCTGCCATTGAAAACCCTATGAAGAGCAGAGAAGCACTGACAATAGTGTTTCACATGTTGTATGCAGGGTCGCTATGAGTCAGATACCAACTCAATGGCACCTGACAACAACAACAGGTTTGCTGTGGGGCTGAGGATTGGCTCAGTTGGTAGAGCACTGCTGTACACTCTCTGAGGCACTGAGTTCCATCCCCAGCACCGCAAAAACAAGAGAAGGACATGGCTGCCCACTCTCTAGGCAATCCCTCTTTTCATCCCTTAGTTGGCGTCTTCCTCCAGAAGCTGGAACAGGTTCAGAGGGGTTGAAAGGAGGAAACATTTCAACTTGTCCATCACAACTCATGGCTGGATATTGAGGTAATTCTAAGACAAGCATAGGGCTGGGATTTAGCTCAGTTGGTAGAGCACCACTCTGCAGTCTCTGAGGTCCCGAGTTCAATTCCCAGCACCACAAAAATGGGAGAAGGGCCTGGCAATCCACTCCCAAGGCAATCCCGAAACACTCAGCCATTGAAAACCATGTGAGGGTTGCTATGAGTCGGATACCGACTCGACGGCACACAACAACAACAAGACAAGCATGGTAGTCGGCGTGCCCTGCAATTCTTCTTCTGTGGAACCAGGCAGAAGGGGGTCTGAGGACAGCCAGTTCCCCTCTTCACATGATGTGGCAGTTGTGTTTCTTGATGCTGCACAGAATGTTTGCTTCATCACAGACCTCCTCTAAATACAGTCACATAGTCACTCACACACCCCATCTCTGACCGGGTCATCTGAAAATAAGCACTCGGTCTCCCCCTTTCCCTTTTCTTATGCGACATTCTAATTTCATAAAACACACACTAGACACTAGTCAAAGAGCCATGCATAACTTCATATGGAAGCCTCACTGGCAGAGATTCAAACCCACGAAGAATTGGGTCCAGGTTCAAGCACAGGCTCAATGTGTTCAAATGTAGAAAGCTTGGGCTTGTGTTTAAAATGTTAATGCTATTTGTAGACAGGCAAATGAAATTTTCCCCAAGATTTTTTTTTCAATTTTTATACATAACAAAACAACTTGTTGTTGTTAGGTGCCATCGAGTAGGTATCCGACTCATAGCGACCCTCTGTACAACAGGGGAAACACTATTGGCAGTGCTTCTCTGCTGTTCATAGGGTTTTCAATGGCAGATTGATTTTTGGAAGGGGGTTGCCAGGTCCTTCTCCCAAGCCTACAGCTTCTGGTGTTCCCAGGCGGTCTCCCACCCAGGTACTAACCAGGCCCGACCCTGCTTAGCTTCTGAGATCTGACGGGATCGGATGCCACAGGGCTATGGCTGCAGGCAACAAAACAACTAATGATGCAAAAATCCTTAAATGCTGAGCCAAAACTTAGGTTTTCACTGGGTTCGGGTTCAGTAAAAACTTTTCAAATGCTTGCACTGGAATAGGTTCAGAGTGTGGGTTTGATTTCTGACTCAGTTTGAAGCTCTGCTGTCTATACAAAGGATTTGAACCCTAACCCAACTCCCCAATTTTAACGTGTTGAACCTGAAGCTGCACCTAACCCCACTTTTTCAGGGGTTTGAAGCCTCACTTGCTGGTGTCTCTGCAGCGAAGTGCAATGCTGGCAAATAAGCATCTCCTAAAATTTATGTAATCATTTGAAATTCAGAAAGGATTGATTAGCATTCACGAGATGCCACTGTTCAATATTTACACCACAGAGATTTGGCAGAGGCAAATAATGGCACATAAAGTTGATGCTTGTCTTAATTAAATGCAGTATAATAGGTGTTGTGTGGATTTTTTTTTTCCTTTCAGTGATCAAAGCAGTTTAGCAATGACCAGATATAATTCATTTTGGAGTTCTAAGTTTGAGCTCAATCAATATGTATTTACAGACACGGAAGAAGTGATTATCGTTTGTTATCTGCAGCCACAAGAATATAATTGCCTAAATAGCATTTATTTAAGCATATTTCTGAGCAACTTATGCCCAAAAATATTTATTGTATTTTAGTTGTTAATCCTAATACTGTCATTTTGCTAACTACTGCTGTTTAGTGAAGTGATTTTTCAGAGACCTATTGGCCTGGCAAGTTGAGACTAACCAGCAAGGCAAAGGGAAAGCGACGGACTTTGGCTCTAGGTGACATTTCTCCCTGCTTCAGCTGTGCCACATGCGCTCTGCAAATCTCACAATGAAGTGTCTCTCTTAGTACCTCGCCAAAGACCTTAGTGGATAACATGGTCAGCTTGGATCCTACATGCCATTGAACGCTGGGCACCCCAGCACCTTAGGTCTATTGTGTCGTTGCTATTGTTTTTATTTTTGTTGTTGTTGTTGTTAGGTCCTATCGAGTTGAGCCTGACTCATAGCGACCCTACGTACAACAGAACAAAACACTACCCAACATTGTGCCCTGCACATGATCTTTTCATGTTTGAGCCCAGGGTTGCAGCCACTGTGCTGCTTCTCATTTTGAGTAATGCCACATCAGCAAAGGGAGATCTCAGGAGCTTTATTCCATCCCCATCATTAAGGTCCACTCTAATTGAGGAGTCAGCTCTTCCCTAGTCATTTCTTGAATGCCTTCCAGCCACGGTCGAGTGGGGTGGGGGGCCTCATTTTCCAGCACTATATCTGACAGTGCTTTTCTGCTATTCATAATGTTTTCAATGTCTAATTGTTTCAGGAGTGGGCTGCAGGGTCGTTCTCCTTAGTCTGCTTTAGTCTGGAAGCTCAGCTAATACCTGTCCACCATGGGTGGCCCTGTTGGCATCTGAAATATGGGTGGCATAGTTTTCAGCAACCCACAAGCCCCTACAGCACGACAAGCTGACAGATACATGGGGGTCTATTCTAGGGTGGAACAAATCAGTAACTCACCTCTGAGCCATTTGCTAACCCTTTCTCCTGGTTTACTGGTATGATCTGGCGAGTCCCATCTCAGGTTCTGGCTGTGTTTGATTAAGGGAGTTAAATTCCAGACAGACCTGTCCAACCCAGGTATCAAGAACCAATATGAAAGGAAGGTCCTAGGTTTGACCTTCTAGTAATAAAAGAAGGAAGGAAGAGAGGGAGAGAAGGGAAGGAAGGAAGAGAGGGAGAGAACAGAAGGGAGGAAGGGAGGGATGGAGGAAGGTAGAAAAGAAGGAAGGAAGGAAGGGAAGGAGGAAAGGAGACAAAGAGGGAGGGAGGGAGGGAGGGAGGAAATTTACCCGAGAAAGCCAACTCCAGACATTTTCTTTTACTTCATCTACCAAACATCCCAAAATCAAACCAAAGCCAAACAATGAACAATCTTCTTCCCACACCAACGCAGCGCCTAGATCAGAGCACCTTAGAGGCATTGTCTCTCACCCTCACAGAAAACCTAAGAACACAAGTTAGGTATTCTGGTTTTACTGTCCTTCCCTGAGATTGGAGATGCCAAGGGGCTGGGGTTTAGTGCAGTTGGTAGAGCCCTGCTCCGCACTCTCTGAGGACCCGGGTTCAATCCCCAGCACCGCAAAAAAAAATAGGAGAAGGACATGGCAGTCCACTCCGGAGGCAATCTCAGAACAACCAGCCACTGGAAACCCCATGAGGGTCGCTATGAGTCGGACCCAACTCGACAGCACCTAGCAACAACAATAGATGTCAAACAACTGCACAAAATCACCCAGCGCAAAAGTGGCAGAATTGAGATTTGCACCCTTGTCAGACACCGAAGTCCAGATTGTCTCCACTACTCAGGACTGCTTTTCTGGTTAACTGATTAGGTATGTAAATGCTAAGGTCCTCTATGAATGTCTTGTCCTGTATGATGATGGATGGTAGGTTAGGTAGACCGGTCAGGAGTCTGGTGGGGATCTGATCCTTCCAGAGCTGACTTAAAAGTAAAAGGGGTGAGAATCATTCCTACTTTGTTAAATCCCTAGCAGTTCAACCTCGCCAACATCCCGCTCAAGACCAGCAGCTTTCAATCTCCCAGTTTTCAGAATAGGACTGCACGTTTTATCCCCACAAAGCCAGAAGTGCCGCAGAAATTATAGGGTGCTCATCTTCCATGCTGGCCTGCTGCCTCCATGCAGGTGTTCTTTTTAATAGAAAGAAGGACGTGGCACCCCAAGTCCTATCCTCTCACAAATCTTTACTGTGATCAGAATGTGATCGTTAGTCAGAAGTTCTAAGCCTGGATTATGAGCAGATTGTCCCTTTCTGAACATTGCCAGCTTCAAACTCAAAGGAGTTGACTCACCAGGGTGAGAGAAGGAAAGGATTTTAAAACGTGGACTTGTGTATGTTTTTAAGAAGTTTAAGAATATGAAAAGTTCGCTATAAAATCCTTAGTATGTCCTGATACTTGTTGTCAGGATAGTTATAGTAATTAGAAATCTCTTCCAAAATTAGAAGAAAAAAAAAAAAAACCTTGTTATTGTTGGCCACGAGAAGTTAATGAGATAAATTGGACAACCACATGTGGTGGCATTTGTCCAGAACAGGCCATGTCTAAAGAGGCTGGGACCCACGAATACTGTAACAGTATCATTCCTAATTATAACTTCAAGGAAATTCCTTTCTCAAAGAGGTAGCTGCAGAAATTTATTCTTGTCTTACGAAAGAATAAGGCTTTTAAGATTCAAAAACATCTTAATTTGCCCTTGTTCTACCATGTCATGTTTTCCAGATTTTCCCTTTGATTCATTGTAGCTATGGAATCCGTAAGAAATCCAGAAACTGGACCATCATTTTCCCACTGACCTGTACTATTTCATTATATGACGGACGCCACAATTTATCGATTCAGCCTCCAGCTGAGGGATACTTAGTATAAATACTGCTAGAGGAATATTTTACCTCACGTCTTTCTCTAATATATTGTTGGGCAAGCACTTTCAACTCTAGAAATTCCCAACTTGTTCTCCAGAATGGCTGTACCAAATTACCTTCTAATCCAGAGCAAATGAGAGCTCTTCTCTGTCCTTGTCATCTCCCACTCTATAATTTAATAGCTGTCACTATTCTGTTTGAATTTGCATTTCTGATGACCAGTGAGATTGAGCATCTTTTACCTGTTTCTCTGATGCGTCTGTTCGTGTCCTTTGTCCAGTGGATTGTGGGCCTTTTCTTGTGGATTTGAAGGGCCTTTTCTGTGGAAAGATGGATGATGTAGAAAGGAGGATAGATGGTCAAAATCATTAGGCTTTTCTCTTCACTTTCTCTTTTCTCTCAGAGAAGTTGCCATATCAATCAATTTTTTTCCCATGTGGCTTTTGCTTTTTGTATCTCCTTTAGGAAATCTAGCTTTTAAAGTCATAGCATACATTCATCATAGTGTACATTCCCCTTTAACTTTTTGCCAAATATTTCAAAACTTTACTTTTGATATTTACATCTTTAATATGCCCAGAATTTACTTTTGTATATTGTGTGAGAAAAAGATCCAATTTTTCTTTTATTATTTTTCTTATAGGTAGACAACTGTCCCAACATTATTTATTGAATAGCTTGCCTTTCCCATGATTTTTAATGCCACTACTTATATATACTCAGGATTTATATATTTATAGATCTCTTTCTGGATTTTCTGTTTTACTCCATTGGCCTATTTGATCATTAAAGGCAAATCCCATGTTATAACCATTCTTATGGTAAATTTTGACATCTGGTTGATCAGCCTATCCACTTTTTTTTTTTTTTTTTTTTTTTTTTTTTTTTTTTTTTTTTTTTTTTTTTTTTTTTTTTTTTTTTTTTTTTTTTTTTTTTTTTTTTTTTTTTTTTTTTTTTTTTTTTTTTTTTTTTTTTTTTTTTTTTTTTTTTTTTTTTTT